>VXBX01008682.1:523955-617739 GCA_013400415.1 Scytalopus superciliaris
AAAAAAAAAAGCCTAATTGCAACATATTTGAAATTTATGAAAATGTTAAAAAATGCATGAAATCATTTTAGCCCTTATTAGAGGAATATATTTATGTCCCTTTATTTGAACTTCCCCTCTATCAGGAGATACTTCCCAGCCTTTGAAGACAGTTGAACTTTTCCTAGTTATTTGACTAGTCAGAGGAGTTGTTCAAACATTCTCCACTATGAATTTGAAATAAAAAGAAGGGAATAATTATAATCAGCCATTGCTTGCATTCGCTGAGCTGAGCTGCGTCTGCTGTTAGTTTTTCTTCATCCACCTCTCAACTCAGCTTATACAAAAGAACTGGGGATGAAAGTGCTGGACCTTCACCAGTTCAACCCATTAATGTCTGACTGGTGTTGACAATCTGACCCCTGTTCCCTAGAGAAGAGGACCTGGAAAGAGGATGCATTACAGGAGGAGAGTGGAACATCCACCAAAGCCTTTGATTCACTCAGTGCCTGCATTTTGTCTCTCAAATAGCCAGATCTTTCTCCATCACGTCTTGGTAACCTTGGCTTCATTTTGTAAAAGAAAGGAACAGGATTACTGCCCTTGACCTAAACCAAGACAAAAAAAGCTCTCTTAGCTTCGTGCTTCAATAATGTGGGAGGGAGGTTTCAACTGAAAGAAACGCCTTTAGGGATGTGTATTTTGCCACTGGTGGCAGGATGCATAATTTGTCACCAGTGGCAGATTTACAGCCAGCATACGAAAACCTGACACAAGCCTATTTATAGATTCCTATAGATTAACCCCCAATTTTTGGGCTAAAGGCCTGGCTCTGCAGGTGTGTCTGTTGGACAACAGGAGCCTGTGCATGCGAGACAGGCAGGGCAGGGCAGGGCCATGCACAGCCGGATCCACATGCTCCCCTGGGATTGCTGCTCCAAAACAACCCTTCAGCAGCTCCGTGGTGCCTCTGGAGCATCCTTCATTATTTATTAGGGACGAGGCCAAGCTCCTCCTGCTGGGAAGAGTGAGTGGTTCACGCGCGTGCAAAGGGAACATGCCTGCACTTACTATTGCATGCCTTCCTATTGCACAGCCGTCCCTCCTCCAGGACTCCCTCGCAGCCAAGGCCCTCCTTGGGAAGGGGTTTGCAGGTTCGCATGCGGGTCTGGAGGCCTCCCCCGCAGTCCTTGGTGCAGTCGCCCCAAGCCGACCACGAGTTCCAGCCACCTGGGCAAAATCCAGAAAAGCCCCATCAATGAGAGCTTCCAACACCCAGGAACATGAGGCAACACCGGCCTGGCAGAGCCTACAATGTACCCACTGCCCAGCCACCAAAACTAGGATGTCTTTGAAAGTGGTAGGACTTGAACCATGGGGTAGTCCAGAAAGTCACAGAATTAACTTGGTTGGAAAAGACCTCAGAGACTACTGAGACCAACCTTTGGCCCAACACCATCTCATCTACTAGACCATGGCACTGTGTGCCACATCAAACCTCTTCTTAAACACCTTCAGGGATGGTGATCCCACACTTCCCAGAGGAGCCCATTCCAATGTCCAATCACTCTCTCTGTAAAAACCTTCTTCCCAAAGTCCAAGTTAAACCTCTCCTGGTGCAGCTTAAGACTATCCCCTCTTGTCCTACTGCTGGTTGCCTGGGACAAGAGACCAATACCCACCTGAAAGTCAAGACATAAGAGATGAATTGAGAAGCATCACCTCTATATTGACTTCTCTTCAGTTATTCCCTATTCCCATTGCCGGATTCCAAGAAGCATTTGGACAATGCTCTGAGGCACATGGTGGGATTCTCATGGCTGTCCTGTGCAGGGCCAGGAGCAGGAATTCAGTGATCCTTATGGGCCACTTCCAACTTAGGATATTCTATGATTCTATGATTCTAAATAGTCCGGCTCTTCCTGTGCTAAAATCACTTCAGGATACAAATCCAGCATCAGTGAGGTGATGTCTCCTCCCTCTTCCCCCCCTGCAAACACAAGGGAATTGGAAAGGGATAAGGGAAGGAGTTCTGTGACCCAGTCTCTCCCTAAGGGATACTCTTTTTCCCCACAATGCAGAGCAGGCACAGAGAGGCACCACTTTTGAGGACGGCTTTGGCAAGGGAATCATTTCCCCCTCCATAACCTTGCAGAACCCATGGGGAGCAACCTGTGAGCACCAGGATATTGAGATGCTTTTTAAGGTTTCTTTCCCAGCCATGCTCAGTGCTGGTGTCAGCAGCACTCAGCTTTTCCCCTTGTTCCACGAGCTACAGCCCTGCAAGATGATGGATCCACCAAACTCTTGATGCAGGGATGATCCTGCCCCTTGCAGGAGGGAAATTCTGAGCCTCTGAAGCTTTTCCACTCTGCATCTTTTCAGCTCGTTACCAAGAAGAACCAACCCTGGTGGAATGTCCATAAATGTTGATGGCAGTATGGACCATGAAGGCCATGTGAATCTGGCTTGCCTCCTACAGTTAAAACCCCTGCAGGGAGCCCAGCAAGGCTGCATTTTGGGTTGTAAAAAGACGGCGGGGATCATCCAGACCCTTCAGGTGATGGATAAGCTGTCACATCCCTCAGTGGTCTGTTCACTCCTCGTTGGCTGTAAGCAGGAAGCTAAAATCTGCTAAAATAAGCCTCAGCTGCTTCACAGTTCTGCTCCATCGTTTGTCCACCTCATGGGGAGGAACAGAGGTGGCCCTTCATCCCAGAGGTGGCCACTTTCATATGGCTGCTTTTCCTGCTGTGAATTCTCTCATTACCCACAGCTACCCTTGGAGATGCTTCAGGTCCAGGAAATTCAGCTGTGTGCTGTGCTCAGGCATAGATAAAGATAATGAGCTAAAGATGCAGTTTTTTGAAGACAGGAAACACTGGGAAAAAGACAAATGCTGCTTTTTAAAATAAAAATGAAATAAAGCTCCCTTTTTTCCCCTCGCCAACAGTCAGAGAATTCAGAGATGCAAATGATCCACTTCAGCTGACTCAGCCTCCCTGTACTGCTGTTCCTGAGGCAGTAGAGATTGTGGCTGTGCTCTGAGCTGCTCCCTACACACCCTAGGCAGGACACCAGCCCTCTCTGGAAAAATAAGCCTAACTAGTGCCAGAACAGAATATCAGGACATTACCAGCACCCACTTGCTCAGAGATGTGCAGATACTCATCCACCTGCAAGCATAAAGCCATGAGTTCATACTCTGCTACCACCAGCCTGGCTGTGCTCTGACTTTTCCTCCTGAGACAGAGTGAAAATAAACACATGCTTAGCAACATTCACACTGGTGATGGTCACAGAAACTTCTTAGATTCTGAATAATGAGAATAACATGGAAAAATGGAGCAGGATGGAAATGGAGGGTAGTGAACCTGCCAGCAAAGAGCTCAGAGATCCTGGCAGCAGTGTGGAGGATGGTGTTGTTATTGGCACACAACAAATATTTGACCTTGAAGAAGACTGTCTTTCCCTCAAAAGTCACGTTCTCTGCTGGTTCCTTTTCTAAACAGCATTGGGAAAACAGGCTTGTCTCTCCTGTTTCCTGGTGGGAGACAGATTGCTTTTCAGTTACAAGAGAAGCCATTGGCATAATGGGAGGTATCCTGATGCCTGGCTTGGGCTGATCGATAGGATATCTGTAACCAGAGACCTTTAGGAGATAATCAACTCTTTGTTTGCCCTTGTCAGGATGTCTTTCTTTATTCTCTCTCCCTTGCAGATTAGGAGTGAGCCTGGGGAAGGCAGAAACAAACTCCACACAAGCCTTGGGTGGGCTTAGGATTTATTTCTTTGGGATCCCTTTTGAGACAAAATGTGTAATTGCTTCGGTGTCTTCAGAAGTTATTTTATATTGTGTTTGTAAGTACAATAAATGCTGTTTGCCCAGACCGGTTGGCTGTCATGGTGTCCTCAGTTTGATGATGGGTTATTCAAATAGGTTTGCATTCAGAATAGGAACCATTATTATGCCACTGACCCCTAAAATCTATATAGAAATAGATGCTGCCTGGTCTCAGCACAGGAAAGAGTGAGGGACAGTGCAGGTGTCAGTCTTTGACTATTAGAATCATAGAATGGTTTGGGCTAGAAGGGATCTTAAAGATCAGCTAGTTTCAACCCCCCTGCCGTGGGCAGGGGCACCTCCCATCAGACCAGGTTACTCCAAGCCCCACCCAACCTGACCTTGAGCAATTCCAGGGATGGGGCAGCCACAGCTTCCCTGGGCAACCTGTGCCAAGGGCCTCACCACCCTCCCATGGAAGAATTCTTTCTTAATATCTAATCTAAACCTCATGTCTTTCAGTTTGAAGCCATTCATCCCCCTTGTCCTGTTTCTTCTCCAGCATGCTCTTCTCCAAAGTGTCTCTCCATCTTTATTTAACCTCCTTCAGATACTGGAAGGTCAGAATTAGGTCAACCTGTAGGCTTTTCCTTTCCAGGCTGAACAATCCCAATTACCCCAGCCTTTCCTCATAGCAGAGCTGCCCCATTCCTCTAAACATCTTGGTGCCTCCTCTTGACTCGCTCTGACAGCTCCATGTCTTTCCTGTGCTGGGGTCCCGAGAGCTGGAGGCAGCTCTGCGGGTGGGGGTCTCACCAGACTGGAATCAGAGGGGGTAACTCTTTCTCTGCTTATCCTTTGCAATGGGAGAACCAGTCAAAATAAGATAAAAAGCATCATGATCTCAAATCTTTAACTGGAATGAGATCTCCTTATGAGGTTGAGCATAGATAACTTCCTCTCTTCATTCCTCAGTTTCCATCCCATTTGTGAGTACTAAAGAGAATCTAGAGAAGTACCAGAGCACTTGCTAAATCAACACAGGCATTTATGGCCAAGACAAAGGTATTCTTCACTTTATGGAGCAGTCCTTTTTTATCATCAGGTTGTACCATGGTCCTGACAAACTAAATGCTGCATGTTATTTATCCTGTTTATTGGCTGTCAGATAAACCTTTTGAAATCTTCCTTCTTTACCTGGGTCTAGTCATTCACTGTTTTGAGTGATTTGTCTTTTTTAGTGGAGCTGTAAACAAGTGGTTAAGGGTCTATTATATGAAGCTATTCCCAGCCCACCTTTCAGGGGGAAAAATGCTGTCTTTTCTGCCCACTGTGAAAGCATCTGGCTGGTGGAAAGGGGTGGATGGATAGCAAGTTAGTCACTGAGAGAGCTGGGAGAGTTCAGCTTGGAGACAAGGAGGGTGAAGGGAGACCTTTTCACTCTCTACAGCTCCCTGAAAAAGGATTGAACCAGTGGGGATCGGTCTCTTCTTTCAGGTAATAAGTGACAAGATGAGAGGAAACGGCCTCAGGATGGGCCAAAGTGAGTTTTAGATGATATATTAGGAAACCTTTCTTCACAAACAAGGTTGTCAAGCATTGTAGGCTGCCAAGGGAAGTGGTGGAGTCACCATCCCTGGAGGTGTTCTAAAAACTTGTGCATATGGCACTTGAGGACATGGTTTAGTGGTGAACATGGGGGTGGTTGCTGCATAGACAGTTGGAGTTGGTGATTTTAGAGGTCTTTTCCAACCTTAACAATTCTATGATTCAATGGAGTGAATGATCTACAGTGGCTGTGGAGCAGTTGAGCTCCACAACCCACAGATATTTTCAGCCCAGTGTAGATGCTGCAGAAGAGACACGAGGGGGATGTTGTTGCTGCGGCAGTTGCAGAGCTGCCCCATCACTCAGTTCATCACTCAGTCTCTACTTGTTGAGCTGACACAACCCTCATGGACTCCCCATCTTCCAGGAAATGCTCATCCCCACTTGTTCCTCACACAATTCCCTTCTCTGCCCCTTCTTACATTTCAAGCATGGGGTTGGAGGAGATCTTTTTGTGCTGGGAAGCAAAAACCCCCATGAAACACGGTGCAGACTCACACTGCAGTTAATGGGGGCCTTTGCAGACAGTCCCTTTCGCCCCTGGAGTTCCCGTTTCATCAGCTCTCCCCAAACTGCTGCACCCCACTGATCAGTGCTGGTTGAGTTACCATCTGTCCTTAATCCAGAAATAATGAGTCTGCTGCAACTGCTCTATAAAGGGTTTTGCTTTTCAAAGGCACTGACTCCTCTGAAGGTCACACACCCAATCCCTTCCCGCTTAGGAAAGTTCTGCTCAGCTACAGCCTTGCAGAACCACAGGCTCTTCCCACTTTGCCCTTTATTCCCTTTAAACGGATTAGCTGTGGCTCACACCTCCAGCTCCAGAGGTTCCCACCACAACCAGCAGCTGTCACCTTGATCACACAGCGAGGTTTCACTTGGGGTTTTTATTTTTGGAGAACGGTCCTGGCTCCTGGCAGGAGTTTTACAAAGGCAGCTCTTGCACCTGAGGCTCGTGGGACTGGTTTGAGTGCCGTGGAGACTGTCACTCAGGGAGGCATTTAATCCAGTTTCTGAAGAGGTTTCTGATCCTCCTCAGTCAGTTCTTCTCATGATCACGTACTAAAACAAATTACTTTTCATGCAAGGCTGACCCAATGCATTCTGATTCTCCAGTTAAACGGAGAAAATTTCAAGATGGTTGAAATCAACCAGCAAGCTCATATTTGGCATTTCTTGCTCTGAATCTTAAGCAGAATTGCCAAAAGAAGAGGTCTTTCCTACCACAAATTAACTGAGAGAGTTCCACTTAGACACCTCGTCCAAACACCCTTGATCTTTGGGAAGATTTGCATCCCAATCTGGAGCTTATCTTTGCAGCTGACAGCTGCAATGTGTCTCAAGATGCCAGTCAGTCAATCATGCCTTTTAATTTAACAGCAATGCCTTAAATTAGATGGCAGTGACAACAGCAAAAACTAAGGAATCGACACAAAACTACCAATGGAGCAAAAGGGGCTTTGCTGACACACTCCATCCATCTCCAGTTTTGGATTTTTTGGGTTTAGCCTCCCACTGACGCCAGCAGAAGACATGCCTTGTTGGCATGTCTCTCCAACTCAGCAGGGCAGGGCGTTTTGTGTCTGAAAAACATGCCCAGACTGCAAAAAAAAATCACCACAGTTCTGTGTGCTACCACTGGGGATATTTGAGTGGAACTTATGTCACACTCTCTGAGGGTCTGAGAATAATCTTAGTTGGGAAATGAGTGAAAAAAAAATGTTATTTCTGGTGCAAATAGGGGGAAGGGCACAGAAAGGAGACTAAGAGTGAGATTGTCTTATATCATCTGAAACTTCAATGTGTTATGCAACGGGGTAAGTGAGACAGCTGCTCCTTTATCCCTTTCCTTTCTCCTATGCAGGAAAAAAGCAAGTCCAGAAGGGGCGATTCTGAAGACAGCCTGATATTACACAAACCCGTGATCCTTCCCTGGAGAGTCACATGTTCAGTTTGTTATTTCTGTGGAAGAAAGGAGAAAATCTTTCAGGAGGATGTCCTCTCCTCATGGCCCGTGTGTTGAAAGGCTCCAGCAGCACAAGCGAGTTGCTCCAGTGGTTCATCCTCTGCCCTTTCCTAAATAAATCCCATATAACACTTTGCTATCTTGCAGATTGCGCACATTAATATAATAATCAACAGCCCAAGTTCCCTAAAAAGCAAAATAATTCATTACAAGTCTGATGCAGTGATAGGACAAGGGGGAATGGTTTTAGGCTGAAGGAGGGTATATTTAGATTAAATATTACAAAGAAATTCTTCCCTCTGAGGGTGGCACAGGTTGCCCAGAAGAGCTGTGGCTGCCCCATCCCTGAAAGTGTTCAAGCCCAGGTTGGATGGGACTTGGAGCAACCTGGTCTAGTGGAAGATGTCCCTGCCCATGGCAGGGGGTTGGAACTAGTTGATCTTTCAGGTCACTTCCAACCCAACCCATTCCATGATTGTTTGACCCTCTTCCACAGAAAGGAGATGGGTGAAGGTGGAAAAATTATAAAGATGCATTAACAGTCCATGAGTGACCAGGGGAAGACAATCAGGGACTGGCTGCTCATTATCTTTTCCAATATTGGAATTGGGGGGTGTCAAATGAAACCAGCAGGAGGCAGGTGCAAAAACAACCAAGGACATAATTCAGAGACACAAAACGATGTCAAACTGTGCGATGCTTGTCAAGGCATGAAAAGGTACCAAAGTTTCTGTGAATATAAAATGTAACCAGGGAAATGGATGAAAGACCAACCCACCAAATGCTAATAGATACAAACCCATCACTTCTTGCTCAGAAATCTCTGAGCTGCAAGCTGCTGAATCACAGAATCATTTAGGTTGGAAACGACTTCCAAGATCATCGAGTCCAACCTTTGATCAACCTGGTCAACAGACCAGAGCACTTAAGTGCCACAGACATTCATTTCTTGAACACTTCCAGGGATGGTGAATCCATCACCATCATCCTGCGCAGCCCATTCCAACCCTTCACAGCCCTTTTAGTAAATAAATTCATTGTGATGTCTAACATGAATCTCCCTTGGCAAAACTTCCTGTTCTGTCTCTGGTTGCCTGGAAGAAGATGTCAACCCCTACATGGCTACAACTCCCTTTCAGGCTGGATGGAAGTTGTATGTTTGCCTTGTTCTGCTATTTTCCCTTTGGAACCCCTACTAATGAGAGGATATTGGGCCAAAAGCACCCTGATCTGACCTCATCTGGTTTATGGTGCTTTCCAACTTGCTTGGCCTCTTCCTACCTGAAATTTATTACTGTGATTCTCCTTCATGGAGATGTGCTCAGAGCACAACCAGCTCAAGGTCAAGCCAGTATTCCCCACCACCATTCCAAAACCTGCTCAGGTCCCTGACTTCTGGGTACCCAAATAAGTGATGTGATTTTCAAAGCTGATGAGTGGCCAAGGCTGTTGCTGATTTCCCTGCAAATGAAGGTAAGGAGGACCAATTTGGACAAACATTTAGGACCAGCTTCAATATCCCCCTGCTCTGCAAATCACTTAAGGAAGATGGAAATGAGGCCAGTGTGCAGCTTTCAAGGAAACCCAGCACAAAGCTGTGCTTATTACATGAATCCCTGCAAATGAAACACTAGGGATAAAGAGAGATTATTTATGTGGAAATAGTGGGGGAGGTGGGCAGGGAAACGAGAAAGGGAATGTTTAGTCTGGAAGAGGAGATCAAATAAAACCATGGAAAAAATCTTCCCATAAGAAAGCCGTAGAGGCCTAATCACTTAACTTATTTCAAAGCAGAGCAGGCAAAATATCAGAGAACAGGCTCATGAGGAGAAACCCAGCAGGCACCACCGGGGAGGAATGAAGTGTTTCCCCGCCCTGAACCTCTCTGATGCTGCACAAATTGCACCAGAGCTGAGTTCACACACGATGTGCTTCTTCATGTTACTGCACACCCTGGTGCAAAGCACAGAGGGGATGTATTAGCACAGACACATGCGTGTCTCTGCACCTCAAGAAATATGGGACCATGTTAAAATCAGACTGTGCAGCCCAAGTTGATTGAAACTTTTCCTGATCCGAATGTCACTCTCTGTTTTTGTAAAAGCTTGTTCAAAACCGAAATCAAATAAGAGCATTTCTGAAATTTGCTTTCATGTCTTTAAAAGATGTGCAGATGTGGCACTTGGGGACATGGTTTAGTGGTGGCTTTGGCAGTGCTGGGTCAATGGCTGGACTTGGTGATCTTAGAGGTCTTTTCCAACATAAACTAGTCAGTGATTCTGTGTTCCACCTTCCCTGGCTTGAAGTGCCTCGCTTTTCACCCATAAAACACTTGCAAAACACTGCATAAGTGCCGTGAAATGTTGTAACACCCAGAGCTTTGCAAGCCCTCCATGCAATTTCATCTTGTTTCCTTAACAGCCTTTCCAGCTGAAAGGTTTCTATGGTCCCCAAGACCACAGTTTCTCAGTCTTCCAGAAGCCAGGACGTATTTCTCATCACAAGAGCACTGCAAGGCAGGGCTGTGCTATTACTGCTTCTGTGAGGCAAACTGGGGAGGGGCTGTAAAGCTGAAAAGATTTGCCTGCAGTATCTCCAGGCAGCACTGAGAGAAGTTAAGTTTTCTTTAAGGTAAGCATCTTACAGGAGGACGTGAAGAAAACCACCCAGAAGGACAACCCAGGAGTCAAGAGTTCCCTCTCAGAGCAGTTTTGACAAGGAGATGCTGCTCTGCAAACACTGTTTATGGCTCCCAGCATCCCTGGCTCCACTGACTGCTCCCATGCCAGAAACACGACCTCCAGTACAACACCCAGCCAGCCACGTCGGCACTTAATAAACCAAATATTTAATGATGTTCTGATATGCAGAATCAAACCCTCGTCACACGGAGATGTCAGGGACACAGATTTTGCCTGGAAGGGGAATGGAGGTGGCTGAAAACCACATGAAAGCACTCACTGTGTGCACAGCTCTGAGCGAGGCTGCAGAACAAGCAAGTTGTCAGCAGTCATTTCTCCTGTCTGTGTCCCCTCCTTGGCTGAGCTGTCGGTTACACTCATCCTGCTCGGGGAGATGCTCATCCAGGCTGCCTTGCTGGGCACAGGCTGTCATTGTGAGCTTTGCCTCTGACACGCTGTTAGTGTTTTCCATTGCAGAAGGGAGCAGGTTTCAGGCTTCTCTCTGTGTGTAGTTTGTCTCTGCCTCTTTTCAAGTCCTCTCTTTAAGAGGAGGACAGACAGAATGGTTGACTCATGCATCACTTGGGCAACGTGAGTGAAAAACCTTGGGAAGTTAAATCGGTAAATCATAGAATGGTTAAGGTTGGAAGGGATCTTAAAGATCAGTGCTTGCAACCCCCTGCCATGGGCAGGGACACCTTCCACTAGACCAGGATGGTCAAAGTCCAGGCCAAGGCAAGATTCAGTAAAAATTTCAGGATTTCATCTTTATCTGATATTTTACATCCTACAGGTAACAAATGCCTTTAAAGAGTTCCTTTTTTTTAAAACACTTTTGGGGGATAGTACATCTAGAAGGGAAATCCCTTCCCAACACGGTGGGGTTTGGAGTCATAAAATCATAGACTCATTGAATGGTTTGCATTGGAAGAGTTCTTAAGTACCAGCTCAGTTCAACTCCTTTACCATGGGGACAACTATCCCAGGTTGCTCCAAGCCCTGTCCAATCTGGCCTTGGACACTTCCAGGCGTGGGGTAGCCACAGCTTTTCCAGGCAACCTGTGCCAGGGCCCCACCATTCCCTGAGTGTAGAATTTCCTCCTAAATCCCTAATTTTTTCAGTCCAGGGGGAAGGCACATTCAAACCATTGGAGGCACCCAAATGCAAAGCTGCTGCTGCATTGCTTAATGGTAGTTTAAGGAACCAGCAGCAGCAGTTCTGCATCTGCAGTAATGGTCACATGGCATCCAACATGCTTTAGCATCAAGGGCAAAAAATCAATATCATCAACCTTTACCAGCATTATAATTACAAGGTTAATATTGATCTTTTGCCATTGATGCTGAGGTGTGGTGTGTGCATTGAGTCATTGCTGGGAATCTGAAGTTGGGGCACTATAAGACAGACTGCAGGCACAGCAATTTGCTCACAGATCCCTTAGAGACCCTGGGTTATAATGAATAAAGCAATTCTCAGCCTGATTTGTAATCAGCTGTTCCAAAGTCATCACTTTTTCTATCAATGGTGAGAGGGGACTATTCACACATGTCCGTTATGTCCTTTCAAAGTCCCAGAGCGGCACAAGGAAATACCAAATGGAATTCACCTGGCACTGCAGGCAAGAGGTTTGTGGTCTCATCTCATATTTTTAGCCAGAAAACTTAAACAGGAGTTGAGCTCTTGTTTGTCATAGTGTCTTGATGCAGAACAGACAGGTTACCTTGCTACAGGTGAGCTCTCCCTCTGATTTTTCCTGTTATCACCACTAAAATAAAACCTTTTCCCTCATGAAAGCATCTTCATGAGCACTTTTTAACCCTGAGCCTGCTGATCCAGTCTCTCATACTCATAATCTTCAGCCAAGAGAGATCAAGGTCTTAAAAGCTTAAACCCCTTTGTTTCTAGGGAGAAATCTGATGTGAAATTCCCTTGGTCTGTGGTCCTGCTTAGGAAAAGAAAAGCAGAGTATTGAGAGATTATATAAGCACAGATGATGAGGAGATGCCACAAAGGCTCAGCATTTATCCAGGACTTTGTAAATGATTTTTTTCTGGTATTCCTATTTGTCATTTATATTCCAGCAGTGTTAAGAGGCCTCGAGTAAGATGAGAGCCGTTCTGGGATTGGCACTCTATGGGCAAAACAGCCACAGACAGTCCTTGATCCTGAGAGTTTGCATTAGGCTGTGCCTAATTACTGCTGTGATTGGTACTACAGAGTGAGTGAGGTGAATGTGTGTGGAGAGGGAAGAGAAGAGTGGCTTTATTAACAGATATGCAGAGATTCAGACTACTTTACAAATTATTTACCCTACTTAATTGCAGATCATCATGTGCATTAGCTATTTTTTTCTATGAGCAAATACAGAGAAACATCCCTGAGCTGCAAGATTCTCTGCACAAATAGGTGGATTTGGAACAGATCAAAGGTGGTATTTTCCTCCCAGCACATTCCCCAAAATTGAGTGGAAATGAAGAATAGAGGGTGGAGACTGATGGCAGAAGGTATTTCTGCCTCCTTTCCCCCTTTTTCTCATCATTGGTGCACGGAGGAGTCAGGAGTGTTTGGGATATCATTGATTGCCAGGACTATTCATGATGAAGAGCCAGGACATCAGGTGACTCACTTTCCTATATCACACCATGAGATGAGTTACACGGCTAAATCCCACTTGGGTAACTTAATTCTAGATTTCCAGTAATTAAAGGGAGTTTAAAAAAAGGAGGGAGAGTGAATTTTCACATGAGCAGATAGTGACAGGACAAGAGGGAGTGGTTTAAAAGTAATAGAGGAGATACTTAGACGAGATGGTAGGAAGAAATTCTTTACCCAGAGTGTGGTGAGGCCCTGGCACAGGTTGCCCAGAGAAGCTGTGGCTGCCCCATCCCTGGAAGTGTCCAAAACCAGGTTGGATGGAGTTCAGAGCAACCAACACCTTCCCTGGAGATACCGACTGCGTGTCCAGTCACTTCTCACAA
The DNA here is from genome assembly GCA_013400415.1 of Scytalopus superciliaris. Classification (NCBI taxonomy): domain Eukaryota; kingdom Metazoa; phylum Chordata; class Aves; order Passeriformes; family Rhinocryptidae; genus Scytalopus; species Scytalopus superciliaris. The sequence goes on from VXBX01008682.1 coordinate 536,953, forward strand.
GGCGAACAATCTCCAATAATTATATCCGCTAATTAAAAATAACTGCTGTCTGAAGAGTTGTGTCACATTTTACTTTTCTCTCTGGTCATTGGGATGGCCCACAATAGCCAAAAGCAGAAAGCTGGGTGAAGGATGGATGGATCCACATTTCCTGGCTTCAGAGGGTTCCCAAACGGCTCAGGTTGGATACATCTTTCTTTTTTTGAGCACATCAGTATGAGCCAAGAGCAACATCTACTGGCCAAGCTGTTAAGCAAGACCAAGTGTAGATCTGGCACAATCCATGGATTTTACAGAGCACGACACATCTGTGAGATATTTTTAGTTACTACCCAAATGACAAGGGTCAGCACCAGCACTTTCCAGCTGTGGAAGTTGCCATCAAAGCAGATATCACACCTGGATCTAGCCCATATCCATCCCTAATCTGAAAACTGTTCTTCAAGCCCACTGTTTCCTGGGTAGCACATCTTGGTAGACAGAAGTATCTGTGTATTTCCATTTCTTCATAGTAAAGTGCTCCTTGGACTTCCCATAGAGTTTTTCTGGGATGAAACGGTCTAAAGATGAGTTGCAGTCCATTTATTGCCACCAAAACTTCAAGAAACATTCAGCAGGGGGTATTCAAGTGGTCTAACTTTACATATCAAAAATAAAAGGTCCAAATTTGGAGGCCTAAGCCTGTTCTGGTGTCTGGTGTGGGGGGTGGGAGGTAACAGCATGTATGTATTTTAAATTAGGAGCTTTGCATAAAAAATGGTAATGGCAAAATTGGACTATGACAAAGGATGACAGGGAAGGTTTTCACCCTCCAGAAGAATCTGACCAGATGTGTTAAATTCAATATTATCAACCCTTGTTTTTCCTCACAATCCTTCTCAACAGGCAGCGTGGGAATGTGTGGGAATGGGAGAGAGAAATCAGGGAAGTCACACCCAAAAAATGGAAGCAAAAAAAAAAAAAGACTGTGAGTTCATCTTATTGGGAAGAGTGAGTATAAAAGCCATTAATAACAGGCACAGCTCCTGCCTCCATCTCTGCAGCTCGGAGGACTGGGCTGTTTGGGCACTGAAGGGTGAGCAGAGCTCTGAGGAACTCCAAATCAATTACACATAAAATACAATTTCCTACCCTCAAGAGGGCCACTGCTCCCTGCAGAGCAAGACTTAGAGGGGAGTTAGAGAGAAGCAGCTTGATCTGTATTCTGAGCTCACTGTGAGATCACAGACACCCCTCTAAAGCATTGCCAGGTTAAGCAACATCTCAGGTAGTTTTAGAGGCCCGTGGTGCAGATGTGTCTACCTGGGCATTTCATAATTAAAGGAAGAAAATAAGCACTTTGAGAGTACAGACTATCTATTTGCCCATCTTTCTTTAGGATGGGATGGATCTCCCTCTAAAAATGCCCATTTCTTTCTGTTGTTTATAGAAAAAGACCAAATGATCTCCTTAGACATCGAGGATGTCTTTCGGTTGAGAAATCCTTGTTTAATCATACAGGCAACTGAGAAATGGCAGAGAACCATAAGTGGTTAAAAATGAGCAGTAACCAGAAGCCAAACCTGTATAAAATGAGAAGGAACAAGCCTTCCTGCTGCAGGCAGGTGGTGAACTTGCTCTATTTAGGTGCCCTGCCTGCTGACTCACAGCCACATCCAACTGTCCATTTGGCAGTCTCCGTTCAGGACACGATGTCCAGGTGTTCCTTCCAGACAAATCTGAAACCAGGGCACCCGAGGTCTGCAGGAGCTGTGCCCTCTGGAGGTGCAGGGACCAGCAGCTCCACAGGACTCAGGACTTGTGGTCAGGCTTGCTGGAAATCTGATGCATGACCTCAAAAGAGTCATCTTCCCTTTCGTTGCAGTTTTCTAAGCTGGGCAGCGTCTCTGATGATGATGAGAAATATGAGGACATAGGAGGGTGCTGAAACTGGGAGAGGAAAGACAGATTTTCCTCTTTTTGTCCTATCTGTACATGCAGATCCCAGCTAGAAACAGCTATTTCACTAAACCTAAAGCCTGAACTCCACTAGATCCCTTAGTCCCAAACTTATCTTGAAAGAGACTGTAACCAAGCCCACCTCTCTGGACAGGGATGGTACCTGTTAACATAACCAGGTAAGACAGGTAAGGCAGGTTTATCTTCTATTTGATTCTGAGCCATAGGTGATGGCATAGTTGAGGCCATGTTGGACATTTTTAGGATGCCAAGAATCCATGGGCAGGACAGGAAGGTTCTCACAGGGAAATGGATAATTTAGCCCCTCCAAACTGCCTCCAGGCCCAGCACAGACTGAGGTTGGAACCCAAGGCTGATAACAGTTTAACCAGGAAGATGAAGATGCTCCTTAAGGCTCATTTCACCTCCTCCTGCGGATGCCTGGCCTTATCCAATGTCTTGTGGTGACTTCCATTACTTCCACGACTTCCACCTGGTTTCATGCACAAAGCTTCTGGACACAACTTCAGTGCAGAGCTCGTGGGAGAACAGAGAAAGGCCACAGAGTCTGTGTCTTCCTTCACTATCTGCCAGACTAATCTCCTGGTTACAGTAAATGGCACAGGGAAGGTTTTAATGGAAAGTACTTGGGAAGGAGGAGTCCTTTTAGGGATAAGAAAAAAGATAACTCCAGGCTACAGAAGCCCAGGGGTCTGGTTTCAGCCTCATGCCTCCCAGAAATTCTCTATTTCTAGATAATAAGTTAAATCAAAAAGCTGCATCTAAGCAGATGGATGGGATGAGGTTTCCTGATCCCTGGCTGAGCAGGCACACGAGGATACACGCAGGGAATGCGTGAGCAGAGGCCAAATAAAGAACAGAACAGAAACCCAGGACAGGAGGGGCACAAACCTAAAGGGAAAGGTTGAGCTCTGGTGTCTCCCTGAATAATGCAAGGCTCAAAATATTCTGTTACCAGCCTGGGGAGCAGACAATTAAAACACTACTTGAAGCAAATGTCTCCTGACTCTGGCTCAGAATTTCAATTAGGCTGGGAAGTCTTTTTGCACTTAAGTGCAGGTTAGTGACATTTCAGGAAGGAGAGATTGATTGGGAGCTGGGTCACAGCTCAGCAGCGGGGATCATGTCTAGGGGCCTGTCCTTAAAAACAATGTGTGATCTCTGCATGGCATTTTCCTTGTTTAGCTCGTTTGTGTTCCCCGTGAGAATGAATAATCCCAGTAGCCAGAGCTGTGTCCTCTCCTTTCAGAGACCGACTTTCTTTCTCATTCTCTTTTTCAAAGTTCTTTACCCATCCTTAGGTGTCCAAACAGTACTTCCTGTGGCTATTCTCTTCCTACAATAGTTGTTAATTTTCTTGTCTCAAGAATCAGTTTCTGACTTGCAGGAAAGCATTTTCTCACCAGCTTTGCAGAGACACAGAAATCAGGAGTGTGTCTTGCTACTGCAAACTGCAGGTAGAAACAACCCCACTCCATCTATTCTGGCTGGAAAATAAAGGGGGGAAATAGCTCAAACAGCTCAAACAGCTTAAAAAAAAAGGAGAAAATTACTGGAAGACACCAGTGTAAGTCCAGTAGCTGGTAAGCCCAGGTAGGACAATGTACCAGACCCTTTGGTGTGGTTAGATGTGACTAAGAGGGCTACAGTTTTTGGGAGATGTGCATGAGGCAGGAGCCAAACAGGGCAATGGTCAGCAAGCACACAGATGCAATAGATTTTCCTACCATCAGAGTAGGAGATGGTTTTTTTTCCACAAAGCATCCAAAAATTCATCTCTGTTCTCCAACCACGCCCCTTGCCATCATTTCTCTGCACATACTATTAAAAATATCACCCAAAATGGAGCCCTCCCAGAATGAAACACTCTGGTCTAGCACTTAAATTCCAACAAAACCAAAAACTCTACCAGGGACACACACACTGGAGAGATGGGGAGTCACAGGTAATCAGATACCATTAAGTGAACCAGGAGGGGTTTAGATTTGGTGTTAGGGAAAAATTCTTCACTGAAAGGGTGGTCAGGCATGGGAACAGGCTGCTCAGGGGAGTGGTGGAACCACAATGCCTGGAAATATTAAGAAAGTAGATGTGGCACTTGGAGACATGGTTTATTGATGAACATGGTGGTTCTGGGTTAATGGTTGGACTTGATGATCTTAGAGGTCTTTTCCAACCTAAATGATTCTGTGATTCTACACTTTCTGCTACACAAAAGTCAAAAGAAGCTGTAGGTAAATAACCCTCATTTGGACCCCTGATGGAAAAGGATTCATGGACAAGTCTAATGCGTTCTCTATCTGCTGCTCAAAGGCGGTGGTGAGAGGTCATAGCCTCAAGCTGTGCCAGGGAAGGTTCAGGTTGGACATCAGGAGGAATTTCTTCATGGAAAGGCTGGTCAGGCATTGGAAGGGGCTGCCCAGGGAAGTGGTGGAGTTCCCATCCCTGGAGGTGTTCAGGAAACAACTGGACATGGCACTCAGTGCTCTGCTCTAGTTGACAAGGAGGTGGTGATGGCTCACAGGTTGGACCTGATGATCTTGGAGGTCTTTTCCAACTGAAATGATTGTGTGACTTTATTTTTTTAATCACCATGAATAGATTTTTTTCATTCTATAAATCTGCTGATTTGGTTTCTGGACCAACTGAATGCTGGCAGTATCCTCTGGCAAAAGGACCCACAGATTCATGATTGTTTTCCCCCTATGTCGCCAAGGTATCCCAGATAAACCTGCCTTAGTCCAGTCTCTCAGTATGGTGATCTCTGAGGTATGGAATTACATCATAGAATAGGATCATAGAGTCATAAATGTTGGAAAAGACCTCTAAGACCACCAAGTCCAATCATTAACCCAGCACTGCCTGGTCCACCACTAAACCATGACCCCAAGCACTCAGAAGAAAGCTGGTAGCATCTTTCCTCTCAAGAATCAGTCAGCTCTGATCCTGAATTTTCTATCATGGTCCCAAACATTGCTCATGTGGGGTTGGCAGGTCCTTCCCACCCCCTGTCCATGCAGGAGAGAACCACACGAGTGAGTCCCTCTGATTTCAGACTTGGCCACTGTGCACACAGCAGACCAAGAAAAATGTTTCCTAAAAGTCAGCCTTTTCCTTTGGGAATGGATTTGATTGTGCTGAAAGGCAAATATTTGCCAGAGAAGGTCTTGCTGAGTCCTTCAGGGATCTCTGCACATGCAGGTTAAATTACTGGTGCTCACTGCTTGGAGCACAGGAGTAAAACATGCTTGGGTTTGTTTTTTTAGTTTTGTTTTGTTTTGTTTTATTTTTTTTCACCAAATGGTGTTTTGTTCTCCGTTGGTCAGCTTTGAGAAAGGTTTTATTATTAGAGGAAACTCCATTTTGTGTCATCACTCATCTGTCCCCACGGAGCCATCCGTGGCCCAAAGTCACTCAGAAACCACCCTGGACCCTTGAAATCATCCTGGAGACTTTCAAACACCCCTCCAACAGATTATTCCCCTTTGTATCCGTGGAACAAGATGAATCAATGGGGGACCCAGGAGGGTTATTTTGTCCATGAATTATTTACAGCCACTGGGTAATATTTTATTTTAGACTGGCCTTGTTTTACGCTTGTAATTTTTAATTCTTATAATTCCACCTCCAGCAAGCAAAGGCTCCTGAGAGCACTAGATTATCTCTCAGCGGGCACACTCTCAATGCATAAATAACCTCCCCTCTGCTGACAGCACATGGGAGATGGGTTGGGCTTTCACTGAGGTTAGGATTTTCCCCCTCTCTCCCTCTTAAAGGAATCTTTATCTCTGTGCAGCATTTCTGTAACATGCCTCTGTTTGGTAGCAAAAAGAACTATTTAAATGCAAATGTTGACTTTTTGCCAGGGACTGGAGGGAAAATACTTGTCTAATGATGTCCTTCCAAAAGTACAACTGGTGCTGTTTGTAAAGGAATCGAATCAGAAGGAGTTGGGACTTTGATTCCTTGCACTCTGCCCGTTCTGTCTGCTACCCCTTGATGTCAAAGTATCATTGCAAGGAAAAAAAAAATAAAATAACCCATATATATTTATATTCATATATATATATATTAATATATATATGTGTGTGTATATATATATATATATACACACTAAAGTAGAATCAAAGCAGTTTTTTGATCAGATTCCTCCTTCCTCTGCCCTGCCCCTCCAAAGATGGAGGAGATGGGACTGCTCTAACACTCACTCCAGTTCGAGATGCTTGGGTTTGAGATGTTTTTCTCCTTGGTCTTGGGACAGATGTTCCAGATGTTCTGTGTGACAGAGGCGGTAAAGGACTGTTGGTTTGGGGCACACTTGAACAAGAAAGGCTGTCTAGAAGGGAGAAGGGAAAGAGGACATTCAGACTCAGGAGGTGGGTGAGAAGGAAAGGGAAAAGATGCCTAGAGCAGGGTGATTAATTTTGTCTGGGGAAAACCACTCTTTACTGTTTTGCACCATTTTCTTCAGTTGAAATGCTGATTCTGATTTAAAGCCAAAATTAGACAGACCTTGCAAACAGTAAAAGTAAACAGCCCACTGACGCGGAAAGAAGACCAAAGTTAGACCACACAGGGAGAGTGGAAAAAACACCAAATACCCAACCAGTATCCTCACAGAAGTGCCCTCACCCACAGCCATAGGGGCAGAATCAAACACATGCCCTGGATTTAATTTTGGGCCATATCCACTGCTTCCCATAATAAAGATTTGTGTAGGAGCAGAAAGGGCTCAGAGGAATTGGAAGCAAGGCTTGTCAGCTCCCCAGATGCGTGGGATTCATCAGGGGTCAATGGGGCAGAGAAAGAGCCCAGGGGCACCACAGTTTTCCTCATCCGCAGAGTGTCGGGAAGGGGTGGATGTGCTGTAAGACCTGTCACAGACAGGAGCTGCAGCAGGAGCTGGAAGCTGGGACAGAACACGTGGCCGTGGAGGCGGCAGGTCTGTCTGCACGATGCACATCACCAGCCAGACCAAGGCTTCCCACATCCTTCCCCCTCCTTCCCAGCTCGCTGCTCGGGCTCTGCAGGCTGAGGAGTTGCAGTCCGCTGTGATTTGATGTAGTTCAGTTACCAAGGAGACAACGATCTGCAAAGGGGAACCTTTGTGGCATCCGGGGGAGGGAAATCGATGCAGATCACTCAGGGGTTGAGGATGGCCCCAGGCCCAGAGCTCATGAGCAGGGAAGCATTTGCCCTGGAACATGTGAGCTGTCCCAGGCTGGCTGCAGTCTAGAGGGCCTCCAAAATACCATTTCAAATGAGATCAGTCTATCTGTGGGATGAGGAAGAGTCAGTCTGCCCTCAAAGACTGTCCTTAGCACCAGTCAGACCATTCCACTGGCACGCTGGAGATGAGAAATGGTTGCCTTGTGTAACATCACCCTACACCCTAATGAACATGTTGGAGACATAAGGATCATGGTGTCTGCACCCTCACTGAAGTTCCTCCAGATGAGAAGAGCTGGAATCAAGGCTTCAAGGCAATAATTCTCCCTAAATCAGAGCTGATATGTTTTTGGAGTGGGATTAAAAATTTGGCAACGTATTGCCAGTGTCCCGGCCTTCTGTCCCTCTCACTCTTCGTGAACCAAGAGATTATCACTCTGCCCAGACATTTTGCCCAAACTCGGATGGAATTTAGAGGTGCAGCAGAAAGAGGAGGCTGTGTTTCTTTGGAGGTCAGTTGAGACACATCCAAAAAACAATGTTTGTGAAGGATGGAATAGCCCCTTGGCTGGAGCACCGCAGTTCTGGATATTCCTGCCTTGAACCACCACTTACTGCCAAGCATAGTGAAGCACTAAGTCAGCATCATCCCTCTCCCTCCATCGCTGCTGGACCACTGAGACTGGGAAAGACTCCCTCCAACAGACAGAAAGGGTATTTCTTCCCAGTCCTCACTGAGGAACCTTGATAATTAGCAAGAGAGGTTGTATAATGAGGTCCCTCAGTGCTCATCCTTCATGGTCATGACTTGATCATCAGGTGGAGACTGGGAAGAAATACTCTTTCTGCCTGTTGGAAGAGTCTTTCCCAGTCTCAGTGTTCCAGCAGGGATGGAGGGAGAGGGCCTGTAGGATCTCAGTACTATCCTATGCTTTGCAGCAAGTGATTATCACCCTGCCCAGATATTTGCCCAACCTCAGATGGGCTTTAGACATGCAGAAAGGAGGAGATTGTGTTGCTTTGGAGATCAGAAGAGATACATTTCAGAAAACCAGGTTTGTGAAGGATGGAAAAACCCTTTGGATTTAGCACTGCAGATCTGGATGTTTCCTACTTGGGCCATCACTTGCTGCAAAACATGAGGAAATACTGATCCAGCATCATCCCTCTCCCTCCACTGCTGCTGGAACACAGACCAGGAAAAGCCCCTTCCAACAGGCAGAAAGGGCTTTTCTTCCCAATCCCCATCAAGTCACAACCACGAAGGATGAGAACTGATGGACGTTGCTAATAAGCAAGAGAGGTTGTTTAGAGAGTGTCTGCAGACCAGGGTTAAAAAACAGCAACTAAGGGGAACATCCTTCAGCAGCTGGGGAAGAGGGAAAATATAATTCTGTTCTGTATATTCTCCTCGCCTGGGGAAGGCTCCGTAGCTGAGTTGTCAGGTTTAATCTCTTCCCAACATGTATTCTGCAAATAACTCCTTTGTTCCTTTTCGAGTTTGGCAGCTCATACACCAGAGCAGTGACAGTCTCCAGCAATGATTCAATGGGAAAGAAGGGAGAATCCTCCTATGTCACCTTTGAGATGTTCTCAGCACAAAGAAAGCTGTGAAAAGAGATGCATTTGAGATGTGATGAATGTACAGTGAGCAACTGGGCTGAAAGGGATATTAAAGTTCATCCAGTTCCAACCCCCTCCCTTGGGCAGGGACACCTTCCACTAGAGCAGACTGTTCAGAGCCCCATCCAACCTGGGGAAATTTTGATAATCCCAAACATCCACCACTCACTGGTTTTGAACAGATTGTTAGAGATGGACTGGGAGAGGATTAGGGATGGGTTGAGCAGTGCCTGCCCTAGGAATGGAACAGCCAATCCCAAAGCAGTTCTGATTCTTGAGTCTTGATATATCAAAGTAAAAGGCTGGTCCCAATGTCACAACACATTTCAGACTGGCCCGAGGATAGACTTGTTCAGTCAGAGTTTTACATCCCCACCCTCTCTGGGGAACTGCAGGAGCTGATTTTGGAGGGGGAAGGGAAAACATGGAAAGCAGGCATGCAGTTGTCATAACAGGAGTTAGTAGGAATGATGCACATTTTCAGCTGATACCAGTGCTCTTTCTCTGTGCATCAGTTTACAGGAACATCACTCAGTGTGGGGACAAGTGGGAAGAGTAAGTCATTCTCTGTCTAGCGAGCCCTCCAACTCACTCAGCCTGGAACACCCACAGTCCCTTCCCTGGGCTCCATCTGGACTGTGCTTTTCAGGTAGAAGTTCTAAACTATTTCCCAAATTCCCAGTTAACAGAATCACAAAATCATACAAAAGTTTGGATTGGGAGAGTTCTTAAAGATCATTCAATTCCAGCTCCCTGCCATAGGCAAGGACACCTTCCACTGTCCCAGGTTACTCCAAGCCCTGTCCAACCTGGCCTTGAACACTTCCAGGGGTGGGGCAGCCACAGCTTCTCTGGGCAAACCTGTGTCAGGGCCTCACCACCTTCACAGGGAAGAACTTCATCCCAATATCTAATCTAAACCTGCCCCCCTGTAGCTTAAGGCCATTCCCCCTTGTCCTATCACTACATGACCTTAAACAAATATCCTGCAACAACATCATGGGTGAGGCTTAAAAATCTACACATGGAAGAGCCACGAAGACCTTACAGGATGAACAAGAGTTTCATAAATAATGAATAAGATGATATTTTTTTCTGAACTGCATCTTTCCATGGCTCACAGAGCAGCCACTCAGCACAGCTGTGCTGGAAGGAGAACTATAAAGCTTATTTTACCCAGCACCAAAGTGCAGCTGGTTCTGATGTGGAACACATCAGCTGCCAACTGCACAGCACTGTGGGGACAACCACGCTCCAGGAGTCATTGCTCCAGAACTTTGATACCCCAGGCAATCAGGATCTCCAGGCTGAAGATGCCTTTCCAGCACCTCTGTGCTGGAGCCTGCTCAGGAATAGGGAAAATGAAACAAATGAAAATAAAACCACAAACCCCCCCTAAAAAATCCAGTGGCAGCAGCGCAGGTGAACCAAAACCTCAGCACAGGGCAGAGCAAAGAGATTTCATCAGGGCACTTGATGGTGAGAGCTCCCTAAAACATTTTTTATTAAAATATTTAAGTTGCTTCCTGACCTAAAGACAAATTTTCCATGGAAGCATTTGAGTTTTTCTACCTTTTTCACTGGAAGAGGGAAATGTTAGTACTTGATGTTCCGTGTGGGATATTTCTCTTAGACCCATTTTGAGGGGGAGTAGGAAGACAGGAACTGGAAGCATGTCACTGCTGGGGAAGTTAGGACGAGATTTTTACTGGGTTCAGAAAACTAAAAAGTCATGGAATTCTTGATAAAACGTTTAAAGTATATGAAAATACCTTCCCATGTCTAATTAGGAATTGGTAGAAGGTTGAAAAGGGAATGAAAGACCTGCATGTGAATCATAGGATGGTTTGGGTTGAAAGGGACCTGAAAGTTCATCTCATTCCAATCCCCTGCCAAGGGCAGGGTCACCTCCCACTAGATCAGGTTGCTCAAAGTCCCATCTAACCTGGCCTTGGACACTTTCAGGGATGGGGCAGCCACAGCTTCTCTGGGCAACCTGTGCCAGGGCCTCCCCACCCTCCCAGGGAAGAATTTCTTCCTGATATCCATCTGAGACTCTGGAAAGAAAGGAAACATTTATATCCTTGCATTTGGGTTCCTGGTGCTTTGGGGATGGGTCAGTAAGAAGTCCAGCTCGTGGCACGCTCCAAGGCAGTTGGGAAATAGAATCCTTCTCTGATCCTCTTGTTCTGTGCAGTTTTAGAGGACACTTCCACCAGCCCTTGAGGGGACTAGGCATGCCTGGATAGATGGGGATTGCAAGGAAAAAAGGTTAAAAAAAAAAAAAGAAAGAAAGTAGGGCTGAAAGCAGCCCAGGCACTTAATGATAGAACAAGGTGAAATGGCCTCAAGCGGCACCAAGGGAGGTTCAGGCTGGGTATCAGTAAAAACGTCTTTTAGTGAAAAAGGGATTGAGTATTGGAACAAGCTGCCCAGGGAATAGGTGGAGTCATTATCCCTGGAAGTGCTCAAGAAATGAGGCACTTTAGGGCTATGGTTCAATTGGTGTAGTGGTGATCAGTCAAAAATGGGACTTGATGGTCTTGGAGGTCTTTACCAACTGTAATGATTCTATGAAAGAGTAAAAGGCACAGGAAGGAAGGAAGAAAGGAAAAGAGAAAAAGGAAGAGAGAAAGAGGGAAAGAGAGAAAGAGGGAAAGAGAGAAAGAAAAAGAGAGAAAGAAAGAAAGATTTGTTTTTTCGTACTAAACTCCCTCTGAAAGTCTTAAGGATGAAATCGTAAAGTAAGGATGAAATTCTTAAGGTTATTCATGTGGGGAACTGAGTCACAGAGAGGTAACACTTCTTGCCCAAAGACACACCGGGCACCCATGAATCACCTCTCTCCTGCTGTGGCAGCAGTGGGGCCAGGGAGAGGCACTGTGGGGGATGAAATCCAAGCATTCCTCTGCCTGGAGGGGGCTGGATGCCACATCCCATCAGCGCTGCATTTGCAGAACCCTGGCTCAAGAGCTCAGCTCCTGGTTTTTGTGTCTCCCAGAGCGAGAGCAGCATCTGCTCAGAGAAGCACAGCACAGCCAAGCAGAAAAAAAGGTCAACTGCTTCCCCCTGTTCCCCTCCAGGATGGAAGCAGGGAGAGCTCGCCCTGGCACCTCACAGCACCGTTGATTTTCCCTGGGCTCTCCGCCCCCCTGATAATTATCCCACCAGGCCACGTGAGAACACAACGGTACAGATCCCTTGGGGCCAGCACAGCACAGGAGAGAGGAAGGCAGGGGAAAAGCCGCACGTTCCCATTCTCCCTGTCTCCTGGAGAAAAAGAAATCCAACCAGCCAGTTCCTTCCCTGTGACCTGAGCTCACCCCTGGGTCCAGGAAGCCTTATGGGCTGTGACACAGGACCAGGCTTGCAGAAGGGGGTTGTGGTTTCTCGGGATGCTGAGGGCTGAAGGGGACACTGCCGAGGTTCAGTCGTTTCAGGGGTCTGGAATTTTTCCTGCTGTGCTGATTCAATGTGACAAACTCATTCCTTCTGCAGTGCGTCTGCGTTTAAACCAAATGGCAACTTCTGTCCTAGGCTGAGATGTGGCATTTGGGAGGGCAGAGCTGTGGCATTTGGGAGGGCAGAGCTGTCTCTCCCAGTGAGACCCCACAGCCACATCGACCTAAGTTGGTCATGGTAGACATTCAGTCCCTTCCTGTTGTCCCCAAGCTTTATGGAGTGACCCAAAAGATTAGCACACAGACTCAAACTGGGCTTTAATCCTCTAACCTGACATCCCAGACCCTTTCTATCTCCCTGGCCCCATGCATCCACTGCAAATCACTCTACTCTGCACACCATGGGCTGCCTCTGCCCTACCCCGCATGCATCACCTGTCCTTTCCCTGTGTCTCCCTGCTTTGAGGAGCTGTGGTTATAGAATCAGAGAATGGTTTCAGTGAAGATACTTTAAAGATAATCTCATTCCAACCCCTCTGCCAGGGGCAGGGACACCTTCATTAGACCAGTTTCCTCCAACCTGTCCTTGAGCACCTCCAGGGATGAGACATCCACAACTTCTCTGGACATCCTCTGCCAGTGTCTCATCATCATCACAGTAAAGAAATTCATTCTCTGTATCACTTGTAATGATAGAAAGTCAGGTGTCCATCTCTAAACAGCCTCCAAATCCCAACTGCTCCCAGGTTGCCTGGAGCAGGTCCAGCTGCTCACAGACCCAGTGTCCAGCAACTGCGTTCAGCTCCTTGAAGTCCAAGAAGTTTCAGATCCAGGTCACTCCTGCTCATGCAGAACATCTGTTGAGCTCCAGAAATGCATTGTGGACAAACACCCCACTCCATCCATCCCCCAGCAGGATCCAGGGCATCCGACACTGATCAACAAGAGGAGCAAAACCTCCCCTTTAATGCCCTAAAGGTGGCCAAGAACAGTGCTCTGGGGACAGATTTGAGCCCTGCAGGAAAGAAAACATCATTTTACTCCCTGAGTGAAGGGAGAGCTTTGCTTTCAGTGGAGCACATTCCATCTGTTCCCATCGCCCACAGATCCGGCCACGCTGCGTCACTGCTCTGCCACATACAAGGCATTACAGACTGTCTCCAGCAAGGCAAGGCTTAACCCTCCTCCATCCTGGACATCCAGGACAAAACCAGCCCATGAAGACCATCACACATGACTTGGCACAATGTAGGGCTGGCAGTGCCAAGAAAGCACCCGATGAAGTTGCTTCCAGCCTCCCTGGTGATGCTGCACCCAAAGCAGGGCAATCTGGAAGACTTAGGCAGGAGAAGCAGGGAACACACTAAGTTGGAAAGCAAAGGGAAGACAGCCAGGTTTGGCTCATTGCTACTGGCCTTGGAGCATCCTGTTGTTACCAGGAAATCCCTTTCACACCCACGGGAGGAGGCCTTCAGCAGCAAAAGAGCAGGGAAGCTCCTTTAAGACTGAAACAATCTCTACCAGAGAGACCTGGAGTAAAAGGGGCAGAGGAAAACCTATTTCCTGTGCCTCCTCCTCCAGCTGAAGCTGGCTTGAGGGCTCCTGTATCCCTGTTTAATGATCCACTCTGCATTTACATTTAATTAGGGGAGTGAAAGAGCCAATTAAGAAGATCTACAGGAAATGCAAACAAAAGGCATGGCTGGTGAGACAGATGCAGGGGCAGAGCCAAGGGCTGGGGCTTTGCAGGCAGTTTAACCGGACCTCAACCTGGCTGTTGCCAGGAGACACCTTCCCTGTGTCTCCTTTCTGCCAGTTGAGTGGTTGCACCATATTTTGGGCCACCTCATGGATCCAATTTAAAACTCACCCCTGTTTTTCTTTCCTAGAGCTGGCTTTCAGCTGGATCACTGAGCCAAGTCACCCAATCCAACCTGTCCTTGAACACTTTTCAGGGATGGGGCATAACATGGGCTGATGGACTGGGCTGGTCCCAGCCATTCCTGCAGCATCAAGTGTCAGCACAAGCTCCACCTTTCTCTCAGGTCTGGGTCTCATTAACACCAGATGAAGAAACATCTCCTCTGTTCTCCGAGCCAGAGCTCATTGCCAAGCCCATTTCCAACTTAAGACAGGCATGGGGAGGGATGGGAAAGGAATGCTCCTCATAGCATCGTTTTAATAAGAGGTCATGCTGGAAAGGAAAGGAATAATCAGAAGGCAGGGAAAGCAACCTCGAGGCAGGGACTGAGGGTGATCATGAAGGTGGGACAGGCAAGAGAATAACCTGAAGATTTGCTGAGGGTGGTGTAACAGCAGATCTCAGCAATCATGAAATGAGAAACCTCCCAAAGGTACAGACTTACTGAGAGCTTCTTTTCAATTTTAATTATTGATTTCTTTGTTTGCTTTGATGCTGTGGAAAGTTACAGCTTCAGCAGGAGGAATACTCTGGGATGCACAGGCTGTGCTAATACCCTGCCTTCAATGCTTTTGTGCTGCAGCCCTTGGAGACAGATCCCACGAAAATACCTCTCTTGGAAAGGGGATGGAGTGGAGCCCGCAAGGTCAGGTGGCTTTTACCAGGGATGACTTTGGTACTCTGTTTCAACCTAGAGAAAAGCACTTAGATTAGACACAGTGGCAAGACTGCACTTGAGCTGAGGTGCCACCCATAACCACTACTCATCCTCCTAGTCAACAATCCAGTTTCTTTGCTAAAGATCCTGACTCCTTCCCTCTGATTTCTATTTTGGGGTAGGACAAAAGCTGCCCTCATCCTCACCACCCACCTCAAGCAGCATTTCTTGACTAAGAAAGGAGCTTGAAGAGACCTGATGAGGGAAGAACTTCCAGTGGGGACAGCTGGAATTAGGCACTACAGCACACAGGACATGAGAGCTGAGCTCCTCTGCTGCTCACAGTAAGAAAATTTAAATCAGATCTGAGAGCCTCGCCTCCTGTCTCAGGGAGATCAGCAAACCATTTACTGCAGTGGCTGTCCCAGATATAATAATGAGGGTTATGCTCAAACGGAGCTTCAAGAATGACACATCCTAAGACATATGTGTTTGAAAATGAATTCCTGTCATTACATGATCTGCCCAAATCTGAGCTTTCCTTCTTCTCACAGTTCTGTCAGTAAAGTTTTGCAAGTATTGAGCAAGAATTTTTGCTTTGGATTCGCTCCTCTCTCTGACCTCTCCAGCTGCTTTGTTAAACACCCTCCAGCTCTTCTTGATGCAGGAGCAAGGACTGTGGATCTGTTGTCAGATAATAACCTTGCCTTGCCCACCCGTAGGTCTCACCAAGAGCAGCAGCAGATGCCCAGCCATGACCAGGCAAAGCACAAGAAAGAGCCACCCAGCATTTTCACCTCCACAATGGGAGCTACACAGAGCTGACAGTACCTTCAGAAGACGGAATGGAGACTTCTCCACAAGACAACCTATTACTAAGACCAACCTATTACTAAGACCAACCTACTTTTCATCCTGGTGCAAAATCAGTGCCCTTCTCCTCAGCAGAGTGACCCCATCTTTGCACCTTGGCAGCTAAGGGGGAACTCTGGCTTTTTCTTGATTTAGGATGAAAAAAATCAGTACTAGGCAGATAGCAAATGGAGTAATCAATGTGATGGATAGAGACATCCCCAGGGCACAATATAGTTTATCACTGAAGCACTGAAAACCTACACTGAGTGACTGAAGATATTTTCTTTGTGCCACCCACCTGTCTCCTTCAGTGCTGGACATTCCCTCTCTTTCTAGTGTAAATGCCAGGGTGTCACCCTCTTTGAGATTAATCTTTTCATAAAAGAGAAGGAACTTCATGACCAAATTTAACCATAGCAACCACTGGAGTATTTATTAACTATTATAACTCTTTATCTCCAGCCTTACTAAGAGCCATCATCACAGCTCAGGGAGTTCTGGTGTTGGGCACTGTACATCTGTTTGCTAAGAAAATGCCAATTGCTCTCAAGATCTGAGTCAGAATAAACAAAGAAAAGAATAGGGGGATAAAAACCATGTGCTCCAATGCCTTGACTTTTTCAAGGACATAGGCAGATGCAGGATGAGAACTTAGGCTTCCCTATAGGGTTCTGGACCAGCACACTCAGACCCCTCCCATCACAAGACTAGAGCTAAACTGGGTGCAGAGGCCCATGTCACGCAGCACAGATGACACACTCAGAATATAAAACTAATTTCAGCCTGCCGCACCATAAGAAAACACCCACATGGAGTGAAGTTTCATCTAACATTATTTTTCTTCTTTTTTTGGCAAGAGTACATAACTGGCAATACCAGATGTTTCACAGATTCCTACATTCTATCAACTTGTTTGTCTTTGCTAAAAGCAAAATCCAGTGTAGAAATGTGCAATCAATGTTTGGGTTTTTCTACCCAGAAATACTGGGCAAGGGGACTGGTCCAAACTTTCTCTCTGCTTTATTTTGTTGAAAACATCTTCTAAAAGAAAAACAACCTGTTCAGTTTCCAGGTTCAGCAAAAGATTGTATTCAGCCCCAAATACTCTGAGCCCTGAAGAGCCCTTGATCATAGAATCATGGACTCATAGAATGGTTTGGGTTGGGAGAGACCTTAAAGATCATCCAGTTCCAGCCCTCTCCCATGGGCAGGGATGCCTTCCACTAGACCAGGTTGCTTAGAGTCTCCTCCAACCTGACCTTGAACACTTTCAGGGATTGTACAGCCACCACTTCTCTGGGCAACCTGGTCCAGTACCTCACCACCCTTATAGCAAAGAATTTCCTCATAATATCTAACCTAAATCTACCCTCCTTCATCTTCAGGCCATTCCCACTTGTCCATTCACTGCATGGCCTTGTGGAAAGTTCCTCTCCAACCTTCTCATAAACTGGATCACTGCAGCTCTGCTTTCATTTCCACCCACAAATCCTCTGGATGAAACCCACTGCCCTCCTCTGCCCACTGCAGAACCTGATGCTTGTCCCTGCAAGATTCCCATGTATTTGCATCCTGCTCCACAATACTAAGGAGCATGTGGAGGCCCCACTGGCTAAATGACCCATGGCTGTCATTTCTGTGTATCTTTCTAATATTTGTTGAAGAAACACATTAAGCTTTTTATTTCTTAGTTGCCTTTCAAGAACAAACAACAAAAAAAGAAGTGTGTTGTGCCTCCGGCAGTCTTTTTTATTACCTTACATTGAGTTCATGCAATAAAGTCCATTAATTAAAACATGAATATTTAAAATGGCTTTCAAGAATGGCAGTCTTATCTCACCAGAAGAAAAAAGAAGTGGGGGAACGAAAAGGGGGAAAAAGGTGGTAAAACACAAGAAAGGCAGGAGATAGTTCATTTTGCCAGAGGAGCATTCAATTATTTAATTGCTGAATTAATGCTTTGTCCCCAGGTGACACTAGATGTTCATTTACAGCGAGAGGATGGAGGAAGGTATGGAGAGAGGGAGCGGGGGCGAAGGCGAATTGTTCGAGTTTTAATTAAAATGTGAGGTAGACAAAGCTGTCGTTTCTGTCAGCGTTGCCGTTTCAAGCGAGGGCTTCCTCAGTGGAATGGTCCTCGAAAGCACAACAGCCACAATTATTCCCCTGCACTGAGGCTGCTCTGACACTCAGGAGGATCTGACAGAGGGATGCAGCTCAGCATCCCAACACCTGCCTTAGCGTGACTTTTCTCCTTAAAACATATCATAGGGTCTTGGTATAGTCGGAAACAGTCCCCAAGATGGAAAGATGCAGAGGGGAATGGGAAATATGGGAATTGGAAGTAGATATCTGTGTGTAGAAATCAACATGTGAATGAACCTGCATGTGCTGCACGGGGCTGGTGCACAGGTCCCCACAGCTGAGCTGGGATGTGGGGAAGGCAGGAGCGGAGGAACAGCCAACAGTGTCCCAAACCCCAAGCCTGCAGTAAAACTCCCCCTAAACCCGGTGTGAATCCTGCAGGGGTAGAAGCTGTAAGATTTTTTTGTTGATCAGCCACACATCTGGCAGTGGAGAGAGAGAGCTGGTGATCCTTAGGAGTGGTTCAAACAACCAGCCACAGAATCACAGAATCACAGAGTATGCTGAGTTGGAAGGGACCCACAAGGATCATCATGTCCAACCGTTAGCCATGCTCAGGACCATCCCCAAGAGTCACACCACGTGCCTGAGAGTAACACCCAAGCACTTCTAGAACTCTGTCAGGCTTGGTGCTGTGATCACTGCCCTGGGGAGCTCGTTCCAGTGCCCAGCCACCCTCTGGGGGAGAAACCTTTTTCTAATATCCATCCTAAACCTCCCCTGACACAACTTCAGGCCATTCCCATGGGCCCTGTCACTGATCACCACAGAGAAGAGATCAGTACCTGACCCTCCTCTTCCCCTCACAAGGAATGAGCCTCTGCAATGAGGTCAAGCACAAACTGGACTTAAAACAGATCAGGAGCCTTTTATGAAGCAGGAGAAGACTTTCACAGGCTTTGCTGTGGGAGGACAGGCCAGCAGTAAGCATGTTCCACCAGCAGTGGGTTTGGGAACAGCTTTGGATGACTGCAGTCTCAAAGCAAGTCCTTGACTTGTCCTTTCAGAATGCCAAGACATGCACGTTGATCTTTCCCACCAAGCTCTGAAGCCACTCTGGGGGATCCATCAGTGTGCTTTGGCTCTGGGGGTAAATAACAGTTCTACTTCCATGATAAGGCTCCCACAAGTCTAAACAAAGACAGATTCTTCCAAAATGCACCATAAAGCACAGATAGGTCTCATGGCACATTTTGGAAGAAACAGGGAAAGGATGAAGCATGAGTCAGCCTCTTGTTCCTGCAGTGAGTTTGCACTCCCTGGGTCTCAACAGACACTCTCTGGCATGGGAAGCAGCATGGCCTGTGTCCCTCTGTGTGGTGTTGGGGCTTCCCATGGGAGTCTCAGCTCCTGGATATGTTCATACATGTGCACTGGCACTCACATGTGTAGCAGCTGTACCTGTGCACACATTTTCAGACCCATTTACGTGATTGTGTAGCCATCTCAGAGCATGTGCATCTCTCTGCTCAGCTCTGTGTCTGTACATCTGTACATTGCCAGGTTTGCAATCAGGTACCTCCTGCCCATTTGTACATCTGCCTGCCCTCTGGGCTTTTACACTGGTGTGTGCAGGAGAATGTCCCTATACATGGACATGCATGGATACACCTGTCCGGAAAATGTCTTGGAGACCCAGGAGGGTGCTGATAGCAGGACAATCCCAAAGGCATTGGTAGAAGATGAGGGTTATGAAGGATTTGTATGTGAGAAGTAATGAGAGGAGCTGGGATTGTTGCAATAGGGGAATACAGGACTTCACATGGTAGGAAATTTGGTTTCATCCTTTCCACTATTCAGAAATCCCTATTTTTAAGAGTAGAAGGCACAGCATGCCACCTTGCCCTCTGTACTGCAAGCTGGGGTCAGTACATCAGGCTCAGAAGTGGAGAAGGTTGGCCACTGTGTTGAAAGGCTTGGAAAAGCTTTATCTACTCCCTTCTTCTGTCCCGAAGTAAGTAAAAGGCACAAAATTACGTGTCACCAGCTCCAGTGACAATGAGCTCAAACATGGCACTGCTGAGCTGGGGCAGGAACTCCAGGACTGGTAAGAGGGAAGGGATGGCACAGAGGGGCACATTGCATGCACGAGCTGCTGAGTGAGGAAAGCCATCCCTGCCCTGACAGCTGGTGGCATCTACTGTGGCTCTGCCACGAGGTCTGCTTTCTCCCTGATGATTCCTCAGCTGTGGGGGGTCCATGGGGGCAGGTGATTGAACTCCCCAAAGGGGCCTCCTGAGCTCCTCTGTGGCCCAAAAGCACAGAAGCATGAAAAACAATCTCTTTAACTACCTCTCTATAGTTACCTGGGGACTGTCCTGATCCCTGCATCTTTTCTTCTTCAGCAAGTACCCTTCCAGCAAGCCAGGCATCCTCCTGAGCAGCTCCTCTGCTGCTCACTGAGTGCCTCCCTGTTATAAACTGATCTCAAGTCACACCATCACTTGATTTTGGCTGACCCTAATGAAGATGCTCTGAGGCCTGGAGCAGCTCTCCTATGGAGACAGGCTGAGAAACCTGGGGGTGTTCAGCCTGGAGAAGAGAAGACTCCAGGGAGACCTTAGAGCTCCTTCCAGTCCTTAAAGACTTAAAGAGGCTCCAAGAGAGCTGGAGAGGGACTTTGGACAAGAGCCTGAAGTGACAGGATGAGGAGGGAATGGCTTTAAGCTGAAGAAGGGTAGGTGTAGATTAGATTTTAGTGAGAAATTCTTCTCTGTGAGGGTGGTGAGGCTCTGGCACAGCTTTCTCAGAGAAGCTGTGGCTGCCCCATCCTTGGAAATGTCCAAGGACAGTTTGGATGGGTCTCTGAGCAAGCTGGTCTAGTGGAAGGTGTCCCTACCCATGGCAGGAATTTGGAAGCAGATGATCTATAAGATCCTTGAAAACTCAGACCATTCTGTGATTCTATGGCTCTAATGAGTGTAGTAGCTAAATTCCAGGCCAAGTAAAGAAGGTAACCCTACAATTTAAAATCTAGACATGGGAGAGGAGTGTTTGGGGAGGCCAACAAGGCAGAACATCTCATTTCTGTGGTGTTGGTCAGCTGGGTTTAGATGCTGCATCGCTGGATTGTGATGAAAACACCATGAGCCCCTCCAGTCTGAATCATCCTGGCAGAGTGATGCTGGCAGTGAACCTGACTCTTCACAGTCTGGTTGCAGCTCCACAGATTGAGTGGATGACTGCCCATGGAACACAGCCTCATGGGGATGCTCCCAAGTTACTCACTTGAAGCCCAGAAGAGCTCCATGAGACATGTGCTTCTGATGCTTGGCAAAGACATACAGCACAGCAGGAAGCTTTGTCCTTCAGAACATTAGAATGAAAAATAAACAATCAAAGGCAGCAAACTAAAGAAAGGAGGAAGAAATTATATTTTGGACAGAAATTAATAATCTGTCATTTTATTGATGTCCCTTTGACAGACCCCCTACAAACAGGACAGAAGACAAGCCCAGCTGTAAATAGCAGCCCTGGCACATCTGCCTGGATGTTTTCCTGATGGGAACGGCCAGTAATATCTTTCCCAGCACATCCACAACTGTAATTCTGGTGCAGATATCTCTTTAGTCCAGTTCAATAGGGATTACTTAGTCCCAGTCCCAATGCAGTCCAAACCAAGAACAAACTGGTGCCATCCAGCACTGCCACCATCAAGCACAACTGCCTAGAAAACTGGTAGATACATTTCAGTCTCTCACATCCCATCCCTGGAAGTGTTCAAGGCTGGGTTGGATGGGTCTCTGAGCAACCTGGTCTAGAGGAAGGTGTCCCTGCCCATGGTAAGGGGGCTGGAACAAAGTGATCTTTAAGGTCCTTACCAAGCCAACCCACTCTGTGATTCTGTGATCTTCATGGACTGGAACTGTTCATGGAGACTGGACCATCTGGCACCCCCCAACACCAGGACTACTTTGCCTGTGGGTATAAACACATGCACAGCATCCCTTTTGGCCTGGTTTCCCCACAGGGAACTAACTTTAAAGACAAGAAACTCTGTGTACAACAGAGCAGATTCCTTGCCCATCTGGGCTCTAGGCTGGGCTCCTATGGAGGTCTTTAATGGACAACCTGAACCTGCATTGGTCTTCCCATGGCACATGCCCTGCAATGCCTTTCTTCCATACCTCTACTTCTGACAACAGGGTTGGTAGAAATGGGTCTCTGCTCATGGTCTTGGTCACAAACAGCAAGTTTAGTCAAGTTATGGGAGGGGGATGCCAAAACTAACCCTCAATTTCATCCAGCAGACACACGGGATGCCATATAGACTTGAATATGAAGTGCGCACAGAGCACTGAATAACACCTTCCATGTGGGTGTGTTTAATTTGGGAGAGCAGATTAAATGGAGATGTGGTGGAGCCATTGTGCCCCTTGTCCTATCCCAGCTTTGAGTAGAACCCAAAGCAGAAACCCTGTGTAGGTCCTCTTTTGCATCAGTCCAGGGTCTCAGCAAAAGCTGAGGGGCCAATAACCTGCATCGTGGACCTTCAGGCTTCAGAGTAAGGAGAAGAACCAATAAAAGCAGGGAAAGTGCCCATGCTCTTGGCTGCTTCTCCTGCTTTCAGCACCATATGACAAACTTCACTGTCTTCCTCTGTTTTGGGCACCTTCAACACAAAGATACCCAAACCCCTGTTCCAAAACTAAAAACCAGGAAAGTGTCAAATGCCATCCAGAAAAAAACCCCAACAAAAAACCCCCATTAGCATCCAGACAGACATGGGAATCCTGCTCTTCATCCAGGCAAAGTGACAATGCCAGGAACTTTTACCAGTAATTGTGTTCCTGCCTTACGACAAGGAGGAATCAGACTCCTCAAACTGCCCCAGAAACAGTAGGACAAAGAAGTCACCCTGCCAGAGCAGCCCAGCTTCTTCAGGAGCTGCAGCTGCAGCTTTCAAATCCCTTAGGTCCCTTCTGTTCCTTACTGCTTCTGAAAACTGGGAATATCCCAAGCCAGTAACTGTTTGTTTAATGACATGGACCGCTCAAGATCTATTGAGAGCATTCAGCTTAATGAGGTGTGTGGCATTTATTGCTCTATGGAAACTACAGCCAGGGAACACAAAGAAATATATTTGAACTCAACATATCTGCAGTTCTGATGTGTTAAAGGACATCCTTTCCCGGACTGACTGTCTCATCCTGCAGAAGGATAAAATACTGGATATCAGTATCGGATTGCTGTCTGCAGTGAGTGCAAGAAGAGAGTGTGCCAAAAGGAGATTCAATGGCTGGAGGTGACATTGGCAGAGCCATCCCAAGGACAGAGAGTTGCTGAATCCTCCCCATGTTAAAGATACTTGCTGAGAATCCCAAACCAGTTTTCTAACTTATTTATCCCAAGTTTGCTTCAGGACTGTCCTGGGGAATGTGGGACTTACAGCAGACAGAATCAACACCCCTAGATGATGCCAAAACTTCACTAATTATAGGGATGGGAAGACATGGGAGGAGAGACGAGTTGCGGAGGTGTTAGTGATGCTCTGGAAGAGGTGTGAAATCTACTGCTCTGCCCAACATGGAAGGAGATTCCTGTGGCTTAGAGCACCCATGTCCATTATCAGAGTACTCATGAATAAACCACTGTTCCCAGCCTGTTACAGATCAGAGAATCACAGAATGATTTGGTTTGGAAGGGACTTTGAAGATCAATTAGTTCCAAGGCCCTGACATGGGCAGGGACACCTTTCACTATCTTAGGTTGCTCAGAGTCCCATCCAACCTGTCCTTGGACACTGTCAGTGATGGGGCATCAACAATTGCTCTGGGCAATGGCTGAGTTTAGTGATAAATGAGTGAATTTATTGCTAAGAGTAGCACAGATCAGATCCCTTCTCCCCTCCTGGATCTGTTGTCTGCTAAATCTCTAAGGCAGATGAGACAAGTGTCATCTCTGCTGAGGCCTGGCTTCACCCGTAATCTTTGGGAGATGCATGTGGATGGAGGACCACCAGCACTGAAAAAGGGAAAGTTTCCTTTTTGCTTTCAAGGAAACCTGGGAGCAGTTCATTCATCATGAGAGATGGGATCCACCAGGTCAGAGAGCTCAGTGACAGAGAAATCTGTGGATTTCAGGCACTGCAGAGGTGGATAAAACACCTGAAAAACTCCATGGATCCATTTTCTCTTAAAGACAACATTTTCCATTTTTCAGCCTGTTCCGATCACCGAAATACATTGGATGTTCAGGATGGGTGGTGAAAAGGGTTGGATATTTAGTGTGAGTGGGGAAAATGGACAGGAATGCTTCTGTACACCCTCCCTCTGAGATCTCAGCATAATCATCCTTATATTCAACAGTTATAGCTGTAAAACTACAGATGTGATGATTTTGAATCTGGTGTCTGTGTTTCCCTACATCTAAATTTCACCCTGTCTTCCCACACAAAACATTTTGGAGATGCTGCTATGGGTCCTGAATATGAGATGTTAAACAACAGAAAATTGAAAGAAAAAACAAATAAAAAAAAAAGGAAAACTGAGAAGCTGAGCCTTTCACCAGGCTGCCACTCATTAAATTATCCGTAAAAGTCCCCTCTTTGCTATAATGGGAGTAGTTGCCTGTGAAACTCCCTCAGCAACTGGATGTAAATTCCACCTTTAGTCTCCCTGCTGCAACAACAGCACATTGAGACTGTAATTGCTGATGTTTCTGCATTGTGATCATGTCCTCGAGCTGTTGGGTTCACAATGGAACTGATCCCTTCAGTTTGCTCGTTTTTCTCCACCCCATTTCCATCCAGACACAAGGATGAATGGAGTTAATGCTGAAAGCAGCACAGACAGAGGGAATCTCTGCTCTGTCGCTCTCAAACCCTGCTACTCTTGTGCTCATGCCTAATTCTCCCTGGGATCCCGTGATGGGATGTGTGGGAATACTTCAAAGCTGCACCAGTGGAGGTGTAAGCTGGACATTAGGAAGGATTTCTTTACTGAGAGAGTGGTCAAGCACTGGAACAGGATTTTTAGAAAGGCAGTTGATTCCCCATCCCTGTCAGTGTTAAAGAAGTATTCGGACAATGCCCTTAGTTAAACTTTTGCTCAGCCCTGAAGTTGTCAGGCAGTGGGACTAGATAATCATTGCAGGTCCTTTCCAACTGAAAAGATTCTATTCTATTCCAGCCTATTCTGTTCTAGTCTAGTCTGTTCTGTTCCATTCCTTTCAAACTGTAAGGCCTTTGATGATCCCGAGGAAGGCAGTGGGACAGGCAGGCCCTGTACAGGTCACAGAGATTTGAGTGTTTAGACTGAGTCAGAACTCATTTTCAGCACCCAGGCAGGAGTCATCCACGCCTGCCTCATCCTTAAAACACCCTGACTGCAGGCATGAGGGACAATCCCATCAGGAGTTGCCCATGTGGATTCATGTGCAGGTGACAAGGTGACCTGTTTGCCATGTGCCAGGCTCTGTTCAACCTCCTCTTCCAGGAGCTGGGAAGAAGTATCAGCTCTTGCTCATGGCTGAGGTTTGGACTCAGGCTGAGGAGAGGTCAGGTAAAATCTCCAGTGCTTTGAGGTTACACAGGAAAACTTTACACATGAGCAGAGCCCAGCCCTTCCTTGCCCCATGTTTTGCTGGTGATCTCTCACCACATCCTGGCTCTGCTCTCCAGGATGTACAGCTTAGACAGCAGGGACAAACACAGACGGAGAAGGGAGGAGCTGGAATGCAGCACACCTTCCTCAAGGACACTCAGCAGGTCCACGCCAGGAGGAAGGAGAGGCACTGAAAATGCACCCATGCAACTCCCTTTGCCTTTTGGTTGACAAATCCCAAACTGAGGCAAAACCAAAGCCAAACACCTTTCTCTGAAAGCTCAGCTGCTGTTTGGGCCCAGGGGGACTCTTGCTGGAGGAACAGAGCATGTGTCATAAGGAACTGAAGATGTCAAGAAGAGTTTTGAGAGCCTGTCCCTGGGCAATTACTCACAGATCTTTATACATCTCTGAGCTTTCATGGCCACTAAACCTCACCTGGAACATTGAAAATAACTTAGCAAGTTATTCCTGCCCTGAGGGAGATTCAAGGGGAGGAGAGCTGTGCCACACAACAGGATTGATCTGCAGCAGGCTGTTGATCCATTTGTTTTTGTGCCTCAGGCTCCTCTTCCACACCACAAACCCTATTCAGCAGCTCTTCAGCCAAAGTCCAAGCAGAAGCTCAGCCCTGCTGAGGAGTCATCATCTTTTGAGCAGCAGAAATGGCCATGCATGAGGGAAAGTTTCCCAACAATGACCAAGTCTTGGAGGATGTGTCCCACAATGAGTATTTTATGGAGTACAGCCTACTTAATGCAGCAGAGGCTCAGAAGGATCTTAACGTGTCTGTAAATGCTCCTGTAGATGCTATGAGACTCCTTAATCCATCAGAGAGAGGTAGAAAAACATCTAAAGGCTGGAAGGTGAAACACCACTGATAAAACAGAAGTGAAGTGATGAGTGTGTGCGAGGAAGGAGGGTTTGATTTTGCTCAGAGCAATGAGAACAGCAAAAGAATGGAAAAATTAGGCTGAAAAGGCAGGAAAAACCCCAGCACTGCAGAATAGCAATATCTTGATTCAGTGATTTGTTCATCATTAAAACCTCTCCAGCCTTGGACACATCTACTTTATCAAGAAGAAAATAATATATTTTGGAAGACCCATTTAGCCCCCTTTTGCAGTCAACATCTTGGATCCCTCCAAGGTGGATATATAAAGAGTGGAAGGACCAGATCATGCTGGTTATCTCTCTGGGCCACCAAAATGTGACAGCACAATGTGACACCAAAATGTGGCCTTCCAGGAACAGATTATGTGGAGACAAGACTAATTAGACATTCATTAAGTGCCTAACTCAGCACAGCACTTAAGCACACATTTAACCTTCTCTCATTACAGGGTCACATCATCATCCCTGTTAAAGCTCCAGCTCTGATTACAGTAAAGCCAGCTCACATTTGGGAGGGTCATTAGGATTTTCAGACAAGAAAATCCCAATGTCCAGCATTTCAGGAAGTTTTCCTTTCTTCAGTCTCCTGGTGTCCTACCTCAAACCTATTTCAGGAGAGCCAACTTGCATTCCAAAAAGTGAGTTCACATTTAAACATCAGGACCCGCAAGAAGTCTCTGCCTTCTTCCCAGTTGCTTGAGTGAGACAAGGGAAAGCTGATGCTGGCCAAAAGTAGTTCCCCTACTGAACCGTCTTCTCTTAGAAAACACCCCCTGTTGAAGCTTTCCTGGAGTTGGAGGCAGCTTCCCCAAGGAGGGGAAATGTGAAGGGTGGGCTGCCATTGCCAATATATTTCCAAGCATGTCTTGCTCATCACCAGGACAAGCTCCATCTTCAACAAGACACCAAAATATCTCCTGCCACCTCTGCACCCTGAGGGATTCTTCTCAAACTCACCACTGTCTGCTGTAACCTCTGCATCATCTGTGTGTGGCAGTGAGTGCAAAGAGGATCTCACTAAACCCAGGAAGCAAATTTGGAGCAATCTCTCCCACCTCCAGACACTGAAGAACAGATGCTGTAGATAAAACACCTCACTTTGGCAGAGTTTGTCTGTGAAGTCCCTCATAAATGACCACAAACATCCCTATGTACCTGAACCAGATTTAAAATCGTTGGCCATGAGTGAATACAGACTGTCAGTTCTGTTTCTTGAGTGTCCCAGTAGCTCTGGAGCAGCAGGGTCCACTTGGAGTGAAGCTTTTCACAGGGATCTCACCCCCAGACCGTGAGCCAAAGCATGGCTGTGCCCAAAGAAACATCTCATTGTAGATTTGCACCCATCCATTTGATTTGGAAACATCCAAGGAATAAAAAGGTGTTGGGAGTCCGGCAAAAAGGCACATTAGGAAAGGTCAGGATGGTAACTGGGTATGTGGCAATTCACAGAATGGTTTGGGTTGGAAGGGACCTTAAAGATCATCCAGTTCCAAACCCCCGGCCATGGGCAGGGAACCTTCCACATTTCTTATGTGCCTTCAGAGTCATCAGAGTGGATTAGTACAACACACACATCTACACTTGTTCAAAGACGAAAGTGCTAAGACAGGCCCAGAAACAACAAATGACTCAGAAAACAACAGGGGGAGGGAAAAAACAATAATAATAATAATAAAAAAGCTTGTTGGGGAAAAAAGATGCTACAAATACAATCAGAACAGCAATGACTGCAACAACCAGCATCAGCACTTGGAAATCAGGAACCCTATCAAAATATTCCACCCACAAAGTGCTGCGAAGGGATTGCTGACTCCCTGTCCAAATTGGATCTCGCCTCCATCTTCCTGATCAAGCCTTTGCATAAATCAAAACAGACACAGTGACAGACAGAGCAACACATGGAGAGGCCCCGGGACCCCTGCAAGCATCATCTCTGTGGGGATGGCATCCCACCGGTGGAGATGATAATTCTGCATCTTCAATATGGAGCAGATGTGAGCAGCCAGCAAAAAAAACCCCGATCTCCACTCTACAAATATTTGACACCCAAAAGGGATTTTGATTCAGCCACCTCTGAGCCTCTTTCATATTTACTTGCTGGGAACATTCAGGCACTCAAGCTGGACTAGGAGAGATCCTTACAAAAAGCCAATATTAAGCTCGAATGCTTCAGGATTTGCTGAAAATCTTATTTCAAATTTCACCTTTGGTTGCAATGAGAAAGGTCATGCTGCCTGGGTGGATTGCATAAATCATCCAATCAGCAAATGCGAGGCCGGACACATGACGGAACGGGGCTGGAATCACTGAGAGGAGGCAGCAAGGCTGTGCTCCTCACAGGCTGTTCACACAGGAGAAAAGGGCATTGGGGAAAAAAAGCCCAAAATCTGGAGATTTGTGTGCTCAGAGCCAGGGAGGGAGGCACAGCTGAAGAACTAATTTGCAGGATTTATGGCTCGGCTGTTTGCCTTCATGTATTGATTCACAGATCAGTGAGAAACAAAATCTCCCCCAAAATACCCTGACGAAAGCACAAGTACCTGATCATACACTAATCTCCCAGCTAATGCCAGGCTACAGGCTGCAGGAAAATCACACTGCACAGCTTGGACCTGTGCCTGGCCACCTCCTTCCTACTGCAAGCAAATTTAGCTTCTTTCCCTCAACCCTGAGAAATTCCACCCCAAATTCCAGTCCCAGACAAATGCCAACTTTCTGCTGGTGGCAAAGGGCATTTCAGTCCACCACCTGAAGAAGGTGAGACCTGGGGTGGGGGCCAGGTGAGGGCCTGGACCTTGCTGGGTTGGAGGCTCCATTCCCTGCCACCCAAATTCCTATTTAGCATCACACCTCTCCTTTACATAACCTGTCTGCTGACAGGTGGGGTGGGAGCTGAGAATAAACACACCAGAGCAGATCTGACACAGGTACTGAAAAAAAAAAGCTTTGCTTTCAGACCCCCTGAATCCTTCCTGCTTTCATGGCCATGTCAGATCTCTGGAAGGAGCATTTCCTTCCCCAGACCAATATCTAGCCTAGATCAGACTTCAGGATCATCCCACCTTTATTCACAGTCCTTTCTTGTCATGCCTTTTCCACCTTCCCAGTGCCTTTCCAACCCACACCATACTCAAGATCACTGATGAAACATCAATGAAATATCCAAGGAATCACCCCCAGAAAAGGCTGTTACCAAGTAACCCCATGGAAGTAGCATGGTGAGTTTTCTTTCTGAAATCCTCCAGAAGAAAAATGAAGCTGAAAACAAAATGAGTGTGCCTTTTGTTGCCATTTCCTTGAACCAGACCCAAGAATTAAGTTTTCCACAGGAATTAAAATGGTTAGTAGGGCTGCTGAGTGAGTGCAGCCCGCCTCGGGAGGGAGCTTGGATCCTGCCTTTTCTAGGACATCTGTAATTACGTTGGAAAACTGCTCACCCTCAGGTAAGAAGCTTGGAGCTGCAGGAGTAAAACAAGCAATGAACAAGCCCTGGGAATGAATGAAACAATTTGGGGTATATTTAGGGGAAGCTGTTTTGCAATTCCAGTCTCAGGCACCTAAAGAGCCTCTGAGGGTTACCTGACCTGCCTGTCAATTAGGAAATAAGGTTTTCATGCCAGGCATCCACAGATACAGACACAGAGGTGATGGGGACAGTGTGAGACCCGTGAGAGGACAGCCCAACCAGCCCTCCCTCCCAAACACCCCTGGCCACTCTCCACTCACCCAGGAACTCTGCTCCGTTGCTGTCCTTGGGGCTGCTCACGCAGTTCTCCAAGTAAATTCCATCCTTATAGCAATCTTCCTTCTTCCTGGTGAACCCCAGGATCTCGCTGGCTTGATCCAGGATCTCCCCTCCCGAGCAAGAGCACGGGGTCTGCATGATGCCACATGGGTGGGAGCTGCTGCTGATGGCCAGGCACGCATCCAGCCACTTGCAGAGCATCTGGCAGGCGGCTTTGCTGGGGTTCCTGTTGCCCACCACGAGGTATTCCACTGAGAAGTCCCTCTCCTGAGCTTTTGTGGGCTTCCACCGCATGGGCCAGGTCTCCACGCCCGGCGGGGCCGTCTGCTTCATCTGCAGGAACTGCTTGTTGGACTGGAGGAAGGCAAAGCGTGTGGACCCATCACAGAGCTTCAACACATCATCAAAGCTCTCCATGCCCAGGTAGGTGCGGGTGGACTCCAGGAAGGAGTCGAACTGGTAGGTGCGGATGTGCTGGTGGTCACATACACCGGCGGGTTTGAGGATCTTCATGTACAAAGTGTACCTCCGGGGGTCGGGGTTCTGGATAATCCAAGAGCAGAGAGAGGAGTTCAACGGGAAGACGGCGAAGGAGGAGAAATACCCAAAGAATTTCCCCTGGACCAAAGTGGTGCAGGGAGTTTGTGCCAGGTCCAGAGCGACCACGGTCCACACAAAGTAGAGTGGCGATACCAAAAGCAGGTTCAGGGCAGATCCAATGCTCCTCATCCTAGGTCTCTGGTCCTCTGGAACTCAAAGTAAATGTCAAGCAGGCGCCAGATCCTGGACATAACAGGGACCAGCTTATAGGAAAAGCGCGAGTTTAAGAGGCTCTGGATGCGAAATCAAGCCAATCCTCCCATGACTGGATTTGAGCTCCCTCCTGTGGCCATAAAGAACACCTGGAAAAAGAAACAAAACAGGGAAGGGAAGGAGGAGGGGAGAGAAAGATAAGAGATTTGGGATTTGGGGTTTTTGGTGGTGGTTTGTTGTTGCCATTTTTTATTAACCCTTCACAAGGCTGAGAATCCACAGAGCATCCCCAATCGCAGCACATGTCACTGGGAGAAGGTGCAGTACCACAGCACCACCCCTGTGCTAGGTTTGGGGGTGTCCCCATCCCTGGGAGATCCCGAACTCCAGGATGGGCCCAATTGTGACTCTTCTGGAGGTGAACATAGCTGTGACCTGCTTTCCCAGTGCCTTCTTCCCGTGCAGATCCCTCTGCTGAGTCGAGCAGAGCCTTTGCTGTGAGTTTTAACCACCTCCCCAAGGAAAATGCCATTGATCTCTGTGTTAGGTGGTTCCCAGTCCACTCCATCCCCACAGGAACCAGTTCAATGCAGACTTCAAGCTGCACCTAAGGAGGGTGGGCTCGAGGTCAGCATGGGAAGCTGGGCTCTACCTCCTCTTTTCCTCTCACCAGCACTTGGTTTTTAGCTTCTTTATGTATGTCCTTCTCTCTCTCATTTCCGCTAAACCAGTGCAGGGAAGGGAGTTGTTTATAACCCATCCCTCCTCTAACCCTGAGGCCAGACAGGAGGCTGAAATGAGCTGTGCACCCAGTACAAGGGGGAAAATGGCAATAGAGGCATATTTTAGGTTTTTCCACATCAGGCAGCTCCCTCACCTTTCACCCTTGCGTGCGGGACACCCCAAAGCCTGTGGTACTGCAGCCAGGCTTAGAGCACCTGCAGAGAGTGAGAATCCTCCCTGCCAGCCCCTGGACCTCCTTCAGCCCTGAAATGTCTTAAGCAAAAGTAATATCCATGCTCCACTGACCTGTGGGACTCAATCCCTGCAACCCTTTGTAGCCAAGGTCCCCTTTTAGCTCAGCTTCCCAGACCCTTGTACCCCCTTCATAAGAAAGAGACTCCTCTGCCCTCTGCAATCCTGTCTCTTACTTTCTTGTACCAACCAGAAGACCCTCCAGTTCCCTCTTCCCTCCATCTCCCCTCTTTCCAGGAGAGAAGAAAGAAGGGGAAACACTAGGAGGACTTTCCTCATTTTGTACCCCCTCCCTGTGCAGTGCCCACTCCCACATTTGGGGAAGGGGCCTGTTAAAAGCTGTAAGGATTGACAGGCAGGAGGAGCAGACCCTCAGTGTGTGGGGTGGGACTTCTCCCACTGCTGGGCACACAGCCATGGTACCTTTTCTTTCCCACCTTTCCAGCCTTTTGCTTTCCTGCTCTCTTGGTTCACCCCAGGTAGAGAAAATCAGGAGTTTTTTCCTTGGGTGAGACTTGCCCTGACTATGCAGCACTTGCTGCCTCCAAAAGAGAACTGCTGCCCAATTTTGAAAGGACAAATAGGACCCCTGGGAGGAAGATTTCCCCTACCAAGTCAGACAACTGCCACGGTTTCAGGAGGCTCTGTGGTTCACAGGTTAGTGAAAAGCAAGTGCTCAGAGCCTCTTCACTGAAGCCTGAGTGCAAACTGCTCAGTTCCTGAGGCACAACCACTGTCCTGCAACCCCAAAATAATTCAGATCACCTGGGATGCATTTATCCATGACCAGGGACCATGGTGGCACTGCCAGGAAGGAATTAGGGTGAAAGTCTATGGAGAGGGGCACCTGCAGCACGGGAGAAGGGAAAAGACACCTTCTCCACTGCAGCTATTAATCCACCTCACAGCTTCTTGGTGTCCACCACACTCATCCCCAATCCTGCCATCTCCCACCCCATACCAAGCTCTGCCTCCCCAGACTGCAAACAGAGGAAGCTTTCATGGCAGGCATACAAATTCCCAGCAAATCTACAATTCAGGCAGATAAATCCAGTCCCAGGAGAGACTGAAAAATAAGAAATGGGAAGCCCACAAACCATCTTGTGCATCTGGGAAGAGATAAGAAGCCAAATGCATTGCCATATTCACCCCTTGGTTTCTCTCCTGGCTTTGTATCAAAGATTTGTCTCTGTACCTCTCCTACTCTACAAAAAAAACCACTTTTTATTTTGGGAAGGAAAGGGTTAGGTAACTTGCAAGTCAGATCTGCTATTTGCAAATTGTGTTTCATCCCAGCTTCAAATCACTGCAGCCCCTGCCAGCAGATTCCTGAGTGTGTGTTAGACCTGACACTAATCAGCATGGAGTCCAAATGCATTTGCACTTAAATTTTTTACAAGTCAGATCCCCACTCCTGACTGGTTTGCAGCCTACAAAGCTCCACAGTGCAAATCTCCCCTTGCCAGACTCCTGCCTGCCTCTGGGGCCAGATTTCAGGAATGAAAAGTGAATGCAAAGCTGGTCTTGCTTGCAATGAAAACAACAGGCATCAACCCCACATCCTATAAATTTCCAGAGAGGCCATCCTGATAGGCAGAAGGGGTTGCCTAAAAATGGCTGTGAATATTTTAAATGTCAGATTTGAAATGAAAGGTTCTTGCTCTATCTGAGACTCTGAGAGGGGCCACTGGTTCTCCTCTCCCTCACTGTAGGGCAGTGCTGGAGCAGCTCATGCTGTTTCCAAGCCTTTGCAAAGCCAAAATATATACAAATTTCATGCTCCTGAGCCAGGCAGGGATCATGGAATCATAGAATATCCTGAGTTAGAAGTGAACCACAGGGATTATAGAATCATAGAACGGTTTGGGTTGGAAGAAACCCTCAAGATCCTCTTGTGCAACCGCTCTGCCACAGACACGGACACCTTCCACTGCTCAGGGCCCCATCCCACCTGGCCTTGAACACTTCCAGGGTTGGGGCATCCACAACTTCCTCTGGGCAACCTGTGCCAGGGTCTCTTCACCCTCACAGAGAAGAATTTATTCCCAATATCAAATACAAACCTGCCCTCTGTGAGTTTGAAGGCATTTCCCCCTGTCCTGTCACTACATGCTCTTGTAAACAGCATCTCCACCTTTCTTGTCATCTTAACCTCTGGTCCAGACCGTGAAGAAACCTGCCTTTCCCAGTTGGATGCAGGAGCCAGCAGTGCCTCCATAGCAACAAGATGATTAGGAGAAAGGCTTTGCTCTGAAATCCAGTCCCTAATGGCAGCTTCAGCACCTGGGATTCAGCCCAAAGCTCCTGCCCTCCCCAAACTCAATTTTTCTCACGCTGACCACAGAGCTGCTCTTGTATGAGGATGTGGTGAGCACAAAATACATCCCCCCCCTCACTGCGCCTACAACTAGTAGAGAATCTCACTGCACTACAACCAGTACCATGAAAGCCAACAAACTTTAACTACCCAGACCCCTTAATGGAACACCGTGTTACAGTTGTTAGGTCTCAGAACTGATTTCCCCTCACTGCAGCCCCATTGGGAAGGTTTCACCATAAGGAACACAAACGTATTTTTTATCCTCCAACTGAAATCCTTGCTGAAGTGGGAATCTTTACGTAGAGCAGCAGTGGAGAGGCAAAACACCCTTCACGCCTGGATCTTTCACTCAGCAGGTGTTGGACATGTCAGAGAGGGAAGATGCAATGGGCAGCTGACTGGCTGCTGCATTTCAGCAGAGATCCATTATCTACCCTTTAATAAATAAATAAAAAACTAAACAGAATTCCAAGGTGAATATATAACCATAGACTACAGCCTGCAGTAGGGGAAATGATATTAAATGCATGAAAAAAGAGATTATTCCAGTGTTGGAGGTCACATTCCTATGGCACACGGTCAGCTTTATCCATATTCCCATGGTTGTTGTCACAGTGTCTAGGTAGCCTGGCTGTTTTTGGAGTTTTATGTGATGGAAGACATCCATGCCCAATCCCATCCTTTGACTCCAGCTTGGAGTAAATGCCACCTCCCTTTCCTTCCAGTCCTGTGCCTGAGAGATGGGTTTGGTAGAGTAAAGTCTGGGGACAGCATGTTACATTTGAGCACCTTGGGCTCTCCCTTGTCTGCATTTCTCAAAGACAAATTAAAGGACAAAGCTATTGTTTTCTTTGTGTGTGTGTGTCCCTGGCGGAGGCAGTTTTTTATCCTAAGCAACTCACAGAAGGAAGTCTGCTCAAATGGTCCTTCTGCATTGGTTTCCTTGAGCAGGTGTTAGAGATGAATAAGAAGGGGATTATGAAGCTCTGTGAACCACCAGCACGGCTGCTTCTCCTTCACACCACTGCACAAAGCCCTGATAACTTTTCCTACCTCCTGCTGAATATTTCTCATCCCACTCTGGCACCCACTGGAGCGGGTTTGGATCAGAAACACAACCTGGGACAGACCTTCATAGCTTAACTCAAAACCAGGCTAAGGACTAAATCGCAGCTTACACATGGCACCTGCTTGTCCAAGGAGTTTAGGCATCCAATCTGCATTGGTTCCAGCAGATTTTGGAGCCTGCAAGCCATGGAACCACTAAGGTTGGAAAAGACCTCCAAGATCACCAAGTCCAGCCTTTAACCTAAGACCACCATGGTGAGCTGCCTCTCTTCCTGCAGTGATGATAAATCAAGACTATCCAGGTCTGGAGCTGGAGTTTTCCACCACCCTGCTTGAATTCTGCACTACTTTGTATGGACCAAGCACACCCCACACCTATCTTTGGGATTCAGGCAGCATGGGATGTGTGGGTAGGGAACAGGGTGGCCTCTGATTTTGCCTAAAACTGCCTTCACCCTGTGCCTGAATAGCCCCACAACCCAATTCACCCAGCCCCACCAAGACCTTCCAGATGGACACCTCCAGACTGCTGTGTCCGACTTTGCATCTGAGCCCCGCACAGGGATTTCAGCGCTGCTCGAGCAGGAGGAGCCCGGGAGCTGCCGGCAATGCTGGAATGTGCCCTGCTTTGCAGAGTCTGTGCATCACACACATCCCTCCCACACGGGAAGGGCAGTGCCCCCCGGCTAAGCATCCACCACCTTCCTCACTTGTGCCGGTGACAATCCCGGAGCAGCAGCCTGGATCTGGCCAATGGAGGGCACTCTTAGACATACACACAAACACACAACCACTCCATGGAAAAAAAATCAAAATGACTGCAGAAAGGGCACTCTTTCCCACTGCTGCCAGTGGGACCATTCCCAACACCCTGTCCATGATCTGTTCCCACTAGCTCAGCCATGTCCCCACTCCCCTCACTCTGCCCACCAGCTCTGGATGTGCCACCGTCCAAGAACTGCCTCCCTCTGCTTTTCCTTCTCCTGACCTTGGTACATGGCTGACATCCCAGCAGGGTGAAAACCACTCTAATCGAGCTAATCCTCATTTCCTGGGCCTTCCCATTTCCCTGTAAGAAGGTCCCCAGATATCAAACAAAATATCCCTTTTGCTGGAGGCAGAAAACCGCCTGGCCCTGAAAAGCTCAGTCCCTTGCCACTTTGAGAAAACACTGGAAAGGAATGTGCTCTGCCCTTATTCTCAAGAAACTGCTAGCAGGAAAAAGAAATGCTGCAACTGCTTGGAAATTTTCTTTTTGTGAGTGAGAAAAGCAGAGTGGAAATGCCTGGAAAAACACAGTGGCATCTGTGAGCTGACAACACACAGAGGAGTCGAGAAGGGCTCAGACCTGTGTGGTGTCCCTGTCCATGGCAGGTGGGGTGGGGTTTGATGTTCTTTAAGGTCCCTTCCAACCCAAACAATTTTTAAGTCTGTGATTCATTTGCAAAAAAAAAAAAAAAAAAAAAAAAAAAAACCCCCAAAAAACCCCCAAAAAAAAAAAAAAAAAAAAAAAAAAAAAAACCCAACCACCAAAAAAAACAAANCAAACAACAACAAAAAAAAAAAAAAACCCCACACACCAAAAAAACCCAAAAACCCCCCTCCAAACATATTTATATTTCTGCTTGGACCTCTCACATCCTGGAATATTTGCTGCACCACTGTAGAGCCTGAAGCACTGCCCTCTGCCTCTGTCTGAGCCTCCTGAGGGCAGAGAAAGCCTGAATCTCACCTGCAAGCTCTGTTAATAAATTATATATACTCAGCAGCACCTTTCATCCCTAATTCCTCTCAACTCCAAGCTGGAATGGTGTCTGTCTTAGGGGTAGACCCCAGCAGATATGTAGCAACCTTCAGGAACAGCATGAATAGGGTGGGGAATATTTGGTTCTGTAGAAAGGATTGGATTTGGGGAGGATCCTGGTCCCATCTCGAATTTCAAAGACTGGAAGAGGGGATTTGGGAAACAGGTTGAGAGGTGATGTATAGAGAAATGAATCATACTGGAATGCCTCAAGAGGCTTTCAACCACAATGAGGAAACTCCAAACCCCCTGAGACTCAGCTGAACAATCCCATCTGTGATCTTCTTCAACACTGGCCAGAGGGAAGACATTAATAGGGTGAATTAAAGGCCGGATTTGAATCCTGGATTTGTGCACACTCTGAATTAAGCATTTCTGCTAACCCATGCTTCAATTTTCCCACATGAAAAGATGGATGGAAGAAGCATCCTCTGCTTTACTGTAGCTCTCCATGATCCGAAAAGCTCCAGCAAAGTGCTGAAAACAGCAATTAATTTCCAACCAACTAGGATTTCATCCCAAAATGAGATTAGTTTAAAGACTAAAGCCTCTGTTCCAGATCATGTTAACTGTAGATGAACTCACAGCTAAAACTCCCTGGGTTTAGCAGGTCAGGCTTGGTCCCTGGTTCTGGGTGATTTTTTCAGTGAGTGGGATCAGGAGACAGCTGAGCATAAAGACTGGACCTTAAAATGTAGGATCCAGTAAAACCTGTATAGAAGAAAGCCTGGCAGACAAGGAGGGCCAGATGTGCTCCATCTGGTCCCACATGTGGCTGCCCAAGGGAAGGGGGCTCAAGGCTCTGCAGCACCTTCTGTTGGGTCCAACACAGCCTTGGACAGATGTTGTCTGTGTATTTGGTGTCTCTTAAGCATCACCTCACCCTGATCTGCAGCTGTGCTTGTCCTCAGCTTCCCCCTACACAACTACAATGTTTTTTTGCATGGCCTGTTGGGAGGATTACCAGGACTGGGAGCTTCTCCAGGATTGCACGACACTGGGATGGGTTGGAGTCAAGGAGCCTACAGGGTTGTTGGCAGAAAGCTGTTAATGGACATCATCATAATGTCAAATCTTTCCCTGCCTCATTTTTCCTCACTTTAAGAAAAACAAACTTAAATCCCAGTTAACTGTGGGACTGCAGCACAGCCTGCTGTGATTTCAGCCTCGTCATTTTTCCACACTGTTCCCAGGAATTTCCTCACCCCCAGGGGAACACACAATTCTGGATCCTGGTAAGATCAGTCTTTTCTCCATGCCAGCATCACCCATATCCTCTGCCAGAGCTAGTCCCCATCCAACCCCCAAGGAGCAATGTACACTGCCAGAAATACCATGGATTCTACACCATCAAATCCTAGAAAAGTCCCATTTTCCCTGTTGCCTTATTATCCTGCCTGTTAGTGCTCACAGCCAACTCTTTGGGGTCTTTTTCCTTACATTCCCACCCTGATCCAGGGTGTGAGGGTTACACAAGAGGGCTTTTGAGGGCAAGGTCATCCTAATGAGTGGCACAAAGCAGGCAGGGCCACTTCCATTGTCTCTCATTTGAGCTGGGGACCGGGATGCAATTGATTGGAAATTCAGCTGGAGGTTAAAAGCACTGGCATTAGCTGGGGAACTAATTGGGAGCCCCCTGGGGAGAGGGGATGTTTAGGGAGGGGATGTGTGGCCTGATAAAGCTCAGACTTGCACAAAGAGAGAGATGGTTGGCAAAGCCAAACTGGGCTTCACTGCACGTCCTGGTGCTCACTTATGCATCCCCCATAAATCATACACAGCAGGGCTCATTTGTTGGCCCCTGAGGACAAGATCTTTGATATAGCTCATGTCCCTGTGGCTAAACTGCATACGCCCATAGTGGAACAGCCTTTCACAGTGTTTAATGCTCTTTCAGAGCTGTGCCCAGGCGTGGGTTGGGGTCGTGATTGTTGGCCGTGCCCAAAACCTCACCAGAAAGTGTCCTGAGATATGTAGGTGGTGATGGGACAGTGTTTCAGGCCATATTTTAGGAAGAAATTCTTTACTGTAAGTGTGGGGAGGTCCTGGCACAGGTTGCCCTGAGGAGCTGTGACTCCCCCATCACTGGAACTGTCCAAGGCCAGGTTGGATGGGGCTTGGAGCAACCTGGGATACTGGAAGTATACACGGCATGGGGTTGGAACTGGGTGATACTGAAGGTCCTTTCCAACCCAAAAGATTCCATGATTCTATGATTCTGTATCCTGGCTCTCTGGAGTCACTGGTGCAGAGACGGCTACAGAGGATAAAGGTAAAGCAAGTTTAGGCCAAGACTCCTGGAGCTCTGCTCCTGCCACATCTGAACAGACCCCTGGGATGGAATAACAACTGGATTTGGCATTTTGCCTGCCCCATGGCATCTTGGAGCTGGGCTGCCCAAGGGAAAGTGAAGGGAGTGAACACCCAAGTATCTGTTTCTGGAATCAGCTCCAGAGTATGATCTGCATGAGCTCAAGTCCTAGTGCTTCTGCCAGCACCAGGCAAGCTGATTTCCACTTTGCTGCTTTCCAGCTCCTTACATGGCTGGGTATGGCCAGGAGCAGGAGATGACCACAATCAGAAGCCTTTGACCAGCCCCAGTTGTATGGAAGATTCAATGCGTGCTCTTCCTCTAGCTCCTTCCATGGCTTTGTGCTCTCCCTCAGTGACTGTGCCTCAGTTTCCCCATCAAACACTGACACAATCCCAATGATGGGGATGGATTTCCTGGGCAGCAGCTGGGAAAAGCAGGAAAAACTACATCAGGTTCCAATTTTCCAGCAACCCTGAAGGTGCACCGTGCTGTTTTTGAATGCTGCCATCTCAGCAAAGTTAAAACTGGATTGGGAACATTTCCCCTTCTGACGACAGGAATTCAGCTCATAATTTTAGGCATTCGGTTTCCAATGCCCAGTGAGGACGTCATTAAATTGCACACAGAAGGACCGTAAGATATTATTGCTCAGATTTCCAATTTTCCAGCAGAAGGAGGATGAAGAGTCAGGCTGTGGCTACAAAAGACCCTTAAAATACAGGTCCTTTTAGAACTGTGACCATCCCTGGCCTTACTTTCACTCTCCATGAGGCTCACAAGGGAACTTGAACTCCAGGACTGCTCTAGCAATGGGAGATATTCCATCTGCTTCCACACAGTCTGAAATGAGGGGCTTTGGAGTGTTCTGGTACCACACTAATGTGATCAGATGGGAACTTCCAAGTGTCATGGAGAGCTTGACAAGAGTTTGGAGCCTGAAGGGCAAGAGAAACAGACATAACAAACCCCTCTTGAAGCCCCAAGTTTCCATGATTTTGGATCCAGCCATGACCTGGAAGAAGCAGAAGCTTACAACCTGAACTTACAAAGCAAAAGAATGATAAATATGTGCATTTCTGCAGCACCTTGTCTCCAAGGTCCTCGAGGGACATGGGGAGCAGCAGTAAATTAAGCCTCATGACGCAGAGAGCCATCCTTGCTGACCCCAAAGTCTGAACACAAACGAAAGGAAGTAGTTTTTCACACAGCTCATAATTCAATTGGGGACCTCGTTGCCACAGGATGCTGTGGAGACTAGAGGTATAAAAGACTGACAAAATGGATTAGGGAACCTGTGGAGGACAAGCCAATCCGTTGCTATTTAGGATGATGGTCTGGATGCAACTGACAGTCTCAGAGTGTCTATTCTTCTTTGCCTTCCCTTTGGCCTTTCCTTGTTCTTCTGGATGGACTTGGATGACCCTGGGTCAGGATAATCCCCAGTATCAATATAGACTGGGGGATGATGGATGAAGAGCAGTCCGGAATAGAAAGACTTGAGGATACTGATGGATGAGAGGCTGGACATGAGCTGGCAATGTGGGATTGCAGCCCAAAAAAATCAACCATATCCTGGGATGTCCCAAAAGAAGAGTGGCCAGAAAATTGAGGGAGGTGATTCTGCCCCTCTATTCTTTGGTGAGACCTCAATGCTGGAGCACTGCATTCAGCTCTGGGTACCCCAGCAGAAGAAAGATTTGTACATGGTGGAGTGGATCCAGAGGAGGGCCAGGAATATGATCAGCAGGCTGGAGCACCTCTGCTATGGAGACAGGCTGAGAGAGCTGGGGTTGTTCAGCCTGGAGAGAAGAAAGCTTTATGAAGACCCATCTCTGGAAGTGTTTAAGGCCAGGTTGGATGGTGCTTGGAGCAACCTGGTCTAGTGGAGGGTGTCCCTGCCCATGGCAGGGGCTTGGAACATGATCTTCAAGGTCCCTTTCAAACCAAGCTCTGCTATTCCCTCATCCATGGAAAAAGAGGAGTGGAACAGATGATATTTAAAGGTCCCTTCCAAACCAGTCTGCCCTATGATTCCATGATTCCATGGTCTTTGTTCCTTCCCTAAATAACTGTTCTTGCATCTGCTATAGAGAGGTGCAGGAATATCAGTAACCCCCACCTTGAAGGCACAAAACATTTGTCCACACTGTTCAGACCCTGAAATGAAATGGTGTGTCACATCCAAACCTCCCTTCCAAAATGGGTTGACCTGATCCATGTCCTCCTATCTGCTCTGCTGTGTCCTGCATGGTGCCATTGCACTTCCCAGGAGAGAAGTCCTTGGGATGGGTGGTTATCTGCCCTGACTTTAATTTTTCTGCAGTGCCATGCCCACCTCCATGCAGTGCCCTGCCTGAGCTAAACATGATGCACAGCAAAGGGTCCTACCTGCTCTGCTCCCTGGAGAACTCCCTTTTCCTTGCAGCTTCCTCAGGGCAGAAACTGCTTTCTAGTCTCCCCTGCAACAAATCCAAAGATGCTGGAGTGTAGAGAGGCTGGCACAGGGATGCAATCATAGCACAGGCTCTAACAAGCTGGATTATTTCTTGCCTCTCATCTATCAGTGTCATGACAAGCAGTTCAGGATTTGCATAAACGAGACAGATGTACGTTTTTCCCCTTTTCAGTCTTCTCTCCAGGAACCTTTGAGCAATGTGACATGGGAGGGAAGATGGCTTAGTGGTGAGGGGCATGCAGGAGGGTTATTGGGAGGCAAAGCACTCCTCTCCTCTCGCTTTCTTTGGCTTTGTTCAATCACAGGAAATGATGGAGGACATTATGGAGTGATTTGTGCAGCACTGAGAATGTGCTGGTTTGGGGCTGGGGTTAGTTACCTGTCTGTGTGCAGCCTTGATGAAGATGAAGAACTGAAGGAGAATGGTTTATATTTATTCTGAGAAGGGCTCAGGTGATGCTTCATCACAGGGTTGACAGCAGAATCTGTGATTTTCTCATGCTCCTGCAGTTGTATGAGTGTTTACTTCTGGCTCAGAGGACAAGCAGACAGGACTGGAGTAAAGAGCTGGAGGGGAGCTGAAGGTCTGCAGGCAACAGCACTGCAACAACCCAAGACCTAAGACCTTGGAAGGGACCTCAGCTGCAAAACCATGTCCACACAATTTTTCTGCTTCCAAATTCCTCCAGAGAAAGGTTTTTAGCCTCATCCTCCTGCTTCTAGCCTAGCACTGTTTAAAGAAGTCCCACCTCAAGGTAGCAGCATGGACGGACTCAGGTGTTCCTGAGCAGCCCTGCAATGACAAACCCACCTGTGCATTCCAGGAACCTGCCTTAGTAAGCCAGGAAATGCAGGAGAGAAGAGCAGTCCTTCTAGGAAGGTGCCAGGAGATGAGGATCATTGCCTTTTTTGCCCAGAGAGTAGAATGACCCAGCACACTGGGACACAATGGAAGTCCTCAGTCTCCCAGGACAATACCTGGAGAGCCTGAGGCATCTCCAAACCGAGTGGCAGGCTGGAATCCAGGACAGGTTGGTTGGAAATGAAAGCCCCCACCTCGTGCCAGACACAATGAGCAGATGGCCCTCCTTTTGTTCCTGAAGAACAGAAATTCGCATGCCAAATAAATGCTAATTTGCCCTTTTGCTGTCTGTCTCCACAGGCTATGTCTATACGACTGAAGGATGGGCAGCAGGGGCAGTTCTTTTGGCTCTGGGACCAGGCATGGCACAGCTTGGGCCACACACCTCAGCCCTCCTCCCCTCTGACAGGGGCTGGCCCCATCCCACAGACCTGCAGGAGAGTCCCTTGGCTCAACCATCTTCCACACGGTGTCCTGGCACTGTCTTGGGCCAAAACTTCACCAGGGAGCATGCAAGTAATTAAACGGTTTGGATGATCACAGGACCACACTCGTGCCTGCATTTAATCCCTCATTTATTTACAACGATGGATGTAGCCTCAGAGGGACTGAATGGACACAAACATCAAAGGGAGTGTTTTCTCATGTGGAAGAGCTGAGGGGTGGTAGAGATTAGGGAATCAGAAAATCACAGAATGGTTTGGATTGGAAGTGACCTTAAAAACTGTCTTGTTCCCACCCCCCTGTCATTGGTCCAACCTTCCACTAGACTGGGTTACTCAGATCCCCATCCAGCCTGATCTTGAATTCCTACAGGGACAGGAATCCATAACCTCTCTGGGCAGCCCCAACTCTCTGATCTTCCCATGGAGAGCAAATCCAGGTATCACCTTTGTTGTTGGCTCAGGTGAACCTTTGTATCGGAGCCACATCAGCAGGGGAGTTTGTCTCTGCCTTACCCATCTCTGCACATAAATCATCACCTTTGGCTTTGAGAGAAGACTGTGAACCCTGGCAGCCCCACCAGGGTAGATCAGAGCACTCCCCGCTTCACTCAGCATGCCTGACCAGAACAACCAGGTGAGGAAAAGCATTAATCCACCTCCTTTTTGTCCTTGGAATCTCACAAAAATCTGGTAAACATGAATAGGATGGGTCAATCCTGCAAGCAGAAACACAATGTTTGCTGCCAGTGCTTTTCATGAGAACTGGATCTCTGCTTTTTCTCTCTCCCTCTCTCCCTCCTTCCCTCCTTCTCCTTTGCCTTTGCAAAGTGCGACAGCGTGGGGATGAATTGCCTGATTGTGTGCTCCTCTTTCCCCCACCACGCCGCACCAACAGCAGGGCTGGGGGATGGAAAAGGAGCCCAGCTGCTTCTTGTGGGCTGTTCTCTCTCCACCCACCAAGCACTTTAAATCAGACACAAATTAACACCAACTCCTGGCATCCTTTATTAGCCGGATTGGCTCAGTGTTAGTTTGCTTTGCTTCTGTCTTCTATTTTAATATTTCATATTTTTCGCCTAATCCCACCTTCCTGAAGAGCACACCTAACAATAACAGCAATGCACTGGGGAGCAGGGATGGCTCTTCAGCCCTTACAGGTCGTGATCCTGCCTGGTTTCTCACTCACTCTGCCTCAGCAAGGGACAGCAATCCTTGGAATGTCTCACATTTCAGCAACCTTTTCCGTCCATACTGCTCTTGGAGCATCATTCAAGGAGAAACCCCCCCTACACAGCCACAAACAGGATGAGCATCACCTTTAGGGTGCAGTGAATCTTCATTTATCATCTGGTAAGGGAGTTACGTAAGACCTCTTCTCTAGTGTGGGAAATCAAGGTAGGTAAAATCTGACTGCCTGACGTGGGCCACAGTGGAGAGAAAAACCTGACTCCTTTGTAGCCACAGGTGATCACTCTCTCCAAAGGCTCCACAGTGACTTAAATACAGGGATGTGTTTCCACATCCTGGGAAAGTTGGTACCAACATGATCACTGACCCTCATCATGATGGGACACCGTGATGACAGTCTGAAGAAGAGTCATGACTGGTGGAGACCTACACATGACTTTATGAAGAGCCACAAAGATATCAGAGGGCTGGAGGACCTCTCATCAAAGACAGGCTGAGGGAACAGGGGTTGTTCAGTCTGAATAAGAGAAAATTTCAGGGGGACCTCATTGTAGCCTTCCAGTACCTTAAGGGAGCTTATAAAAAGAAAGGACAGGGACTTTTTG
Organism: Scytalopus superciliaris; assembly: GCA_013400415.1. Taxonomy (NCBI): domain Eukaryota; kingdom Metazoa; phylum Chordata; class Aves; order Passeriformes; family Rhinocryptidae; genus Scytalopus; species Scytalopus superciliaris. Next base: position 581,657 of record VXBX01008682.1, read on the forward strand.
TATGGCTAGACAGTGATAGAACAGTGGCTTTAAACTGAAAGAAGACAGATTCAGATGAGATGTTGCAAAGACATTCTTTACTCTTAACAGTGGTGAAGAACAAGAACAGATTGCCCAGAGAAGCTGTGGCAGCCCCGTCCCTGGAAGTGTTCAAGGCCATGTTGGGTGGGGCTTGAAGTAACCTGGGATAGTGGAAGGTGTCACTGCCCATGGCAGAGGAGGTTGGAACTCGATGATCTTTCAGGTCCCTTCCAACCCAGACCAATTTGATTCTGTCATCACAGGGCCCTGCCCCTCTTACACCCCTGTTTTTTCAGTCCCCATCAGCAATATGCATGGTGGAGACAAGATGTAAGGAACAAATGATGGATCCATTTCCTGCTGGAAGTACCACATTTGTACCACTGGCTCTTCAGTGATAGCTGTGTGGCCATGTTTGCCAAGTCGCTCCATCCCGCATGCACCGCTCGGCAACTGTCAAACCTTTTGTGGATTTTCCATCTCCGCAATATTCGTTTCTTAGCAACTCTGTTTGCTTTTAGCAAAACCAAAATGTCTCTGCCTGTGGCATGCTATTTTGAGCAGAAACGGTGCTGTTTCAGGTTCACGCCAGTCAGAGGGACCCTGGTGAAAATGGTCCTGTCTGCCCACTCACTCTTAACAGCTCTGAGTGAAATTCTTATTTGTTTCCTGCGTTCCACCTGCTGCAGGGAAAGCACAGCAATCCTGGACAGGGGCAGTGGCAAACAGCTAATACTGCTACATTGCTGTTCTACAGTCCTTGCCATTCTGGGGATCTTGAAGTATATTGTATAACTCAGGTAATAAAGGAACAAGGCAGCAGTAAATTTTACAGCAGAGCAAAGTTTCAGCAAGAAAATACAGTTAGGTGACCCCTGTGTACTTTGCTGGAAGTGTCTTTGGTCTTGCAAACCTTGACTGAATCCAGCCCTACAATAAGCATTCCCAGCACATCCTGCTTAAGGGAAAGATCAGTGAACTTGGAGGGTCAACCACAGACCCTGGAAAACTTGTACAAAATCCTCAGCAACAATTTCTGCCATTGACCAAGAAGGAACATGAGGGTCTCTCAGTCATTAAAGGATATATATTTTTCATTTTTTTATTTTCATGAAATCACAGAATGGTTTGGGTTGGAAGGGACCTTAAAGACCATCTAGTTCCAGTCCCCCTGCCATGTGCAGGGGCACCTTCCACTAGACCAGAGCTCCATCCAGCCTGGTCTTTGAACACCCCCAGGGATTTTCAGTGATAGTAGTGCTGGTTTCATTCACACCAAAATGGTACAAAGCCAATACTTGTCTACATGGAAACTGGAGTGACTGGTCAGCTCTACTGACAACCCCCTCTGCAAGGTGAACCTTATCCTCTTGCATGAATTACCACTAAGGGTAAGGACACACAAACTGATGTTAAGCATCATCAGCACCTCTTGAGATTATGATTTAGGAGATCTGATCGATTGGAAACTAATACCAATTAAAAACCAACCAGGCAGAAATGCTGCCACACTTCAACAGGCTCAGGAAGGAGATGAATGAAATGAGAGCCCAAAAAACCAAATGAAAACAGTGCCCCAGTCCTCTGACTGAAGGAATTCAGCATCACTGTGAGGAGTAGAATGAATGGGAAATGGGACTTTTAGATGCTGAAGATCAACTGTGCTTGAAATGCAGACATCAACTCTCCCACCTTTCACAGGAAACTCATTTCTCTACATTGTATTGTCAGTTTGAGTTCAGATATGCACAGCACCCTGAATGTACCCCACACCTCTGAATTCCTCAGAATATTTAGGACAGAATAGAGATCTCACCTCACCAACTCAGTCTGCCCCTGGCAGAAGGCTCCCTTGCTTATCTTCTCCATTGCTCCATGCCCATGGGAACAGCCCTGATGTATAATTTGTGGCATTTTATTCACTTTTCAAGTGATTCAAATAATGGTGATTCTCTGTATGAATCAAAAAATCTCCAAAAGCTGCTTGAAAACCAGGGAAGATGAAAGAAGAAAAATTAAAACTTGAATTTTGAAGATCTGTCCCTGGGAAAACTCTGGGTTCAGGATGAGAAAAGAGGAAAGGGAAATACTCAGCAACTCCAGAGTTAATATCTTGAGGACATCATGTCTTGGGAGGTCTCTGCCAATCAGTGGAGCTGGAGACTGAACTCAAACAGTGTGGGAACTGACTGGTATAGTTTGTAGCCATTTTCTTTGGAAATAAGTACCATCCCTCTTTGATTATAGATCCAAAGTTATTCACTGACTCCAAGAAGCCTCGCTGACGTCAGTGGGACCAGGAACTCATCTCTTTATTCCTGAGCTGAATGCCTACATATTGTTTTCATGCAGCTGTAAAGACCTCTTCTATGCATCTTCTTGATTTTTCTCTGGCTCATTCATCCTGATTCATCCTCCTCTGCTCGGAGCTCCTTGAATATCCTGTAAGGAGCCCACACACTCAGACACATTCTTGCCCGAGCAGTGTATTTGTCCAACTGATTTTTTTACTGAAGTGAAGTTCCTGCTTTGCACAATTGCCAAGAGCAATTGTTTTGGTGAATCATAAATACTGCACAAAGTAAATGTTGGTTCAGGTTGTTCATTTCCGCCCTTGGCAGAGCAAGCTCAAAGAGTGCATCCATTCCTCAAGAAACTGGGATTTTAATTCAGTAAATACACAATGATGGCAATGGGTATTCATTAGGAGAGCCCAACATTTTGACTCTGGAAGGTGAATCTGCAGTACATCATCAACTTCTCCCTGTCAAGGATCACCATGGCAGCAGCAAGGGTGGTGAAGTAAATGTGTGCTTGCATCCTTACCTCTCTGCTCAACATCCTCACCTCATCTGCAGACCTCTCCAGGCTAAGAAACGACCCAGTGAAGGAAGCAGGAAGATCCCAGGGCCAGAAAGGGAAGATAAAGTAGATTGTGCCGCTATAACTTGTGGATTGAACCACAATATAAAGAGATACTGTGCTTTTTATTTGAAGCTTTTTTAAGGAAAAGTGAACAAGTTGTGCAAGACTCGGTGATGTAATGCTCTAACCACTGGGTTTTGATGTTTAAGGTGTAGGCAAGACCATCTGGAAGATCACAGAGTCATAAGGATGGTTTGGAAGGGACCTTAAGGATCATCCAGTTCCACCCCTCCTGCCAGGTGCAGTGAAACTTTCCACTGGCTACTCAGAATGGGTCATCTTGAACGATCCTTAGATGACTAAAAGACAGAGGTGCAAATCTGAGCTGTCCACTCAAGGTTCCTTGGTCTGTCCATGGAAGGAAATGGGCATCTGCAGCAGGGGATGATTTTGAACAAACCACTGTGGTCCAAAATGTCTTGGTTAGTCCTGCACCAACAGAGAAAGTTTCATGGGCACATTTGTGAACTGCTTCTGTCCTCATGCCTTTGAGAGGAGCCATAGGTTTCCATGGACAGATTCAGCAGCAGCACTGCTCAGTGAAGACAATTTATGGGAAGACTGAAACAGGACCTCAAAACAGGGATCCAGACTCCACACCAGGACCATGTGCCAGAACTCTTGTTGAGTCAGAGTCCTTTACCGGAGCTCAGTCTGGGTCTGTTTCCTGATACCAGTGGAAAATCACTCTCTTCTTAAGCAGATACTGATTACAAGGCCCTCTAAGTTGTACTTTAATACAAATAATATATAAAGATAATACTGTCATATTTCATAATATGGTGACTGTAATTCCACTCTTGTAAAAGAGCAATTGCAGTGTAATTATGATAAGTATGTTCTCTGACACGCTTTAATACCACAAATACAAATGTAATATAATTATACTCCATTATAATATATATTAGTATTGAAATTTAATTGTATGATAATGTAATAATATAATTGGTAATTATAGGACTTATTGCATGTATCAGTGCTTTACATATGTTCACACACATGCACACACCCCCTCATGTTTTGGAAAACAAGTGACTGAATGGTTCATGGTGTGGCTGAGAATAAACACTGTAAATGTCACTGCAATGCTGTATATTCAATTCAGGTAGCACAGGGACACCAGAGAGCTCACACAAACCACTCACTCATGCAGTTAATGTTCTTATTATATCAACAGAAATAATTATTGATTGAGAAAAAAACCCTCACAGTGTAATTACATTTTAATTGCAATATAATTCTACTGTAATTACACTTTTTCTGTTATTTGGCTTGGCCAATAGCAATCAGATTAGTGAGACATTGTTCTCATAATTTTAAAAGATTGTATTATTGTGTAATATTGCACAGCCTCCCAAGAGAACAGGTTTCATCACTGATCAATTATTTCAACATAAACCTGAAATAGTGTTGGAAAATTGACAATAAAGAGCAACATTGCTGAGTAGCCCTCCCAAACTCTTCATGGCTCTGGTATCTCCAAACCACTGGCACACTGAATGGAAAGGTGAGATGCCAGAAGTTGGGTCCTAACCCTCAATTTAGAATCTTCTGTCAGCTTTTAAGGAGTCTCTTTGAAAATGCTATAATGTTTAGAGTGGAAAAGAAATATCATTCTGACTAAGTCTACATTCTCTTCCCAAAATACCACTTGATTCAGGGCAGTTGACTACCCAGAGAGCAGGAGAAAGAAGGTTATCCATACTGATCCCACCTTCCTCAAGATGCAGTGCCAAGAATGGCCCTGGGTCCCTCCAAAGTCAGTGATAACGGAAGATGTTGTTCTGCAGAAGCTCTAAAAAGAGTTACCTTGCTGGTCTCAGAAACAAGAAATGTCTGGAATACCTCACAGGTGACAACAGACAGTTATTATCAGCCTCTGACCATTTTCGTGCTTAAAGCATTGGGAAGAATAATTATCATGCTTATTTCCTATTCATTAAAAAGTGATATAAAATAAAACTGAATGAAAAAGTTGAAGAAGGAATGAAATCCTGTGTGTGCTTCCTGGATACTCTGGATGGTACAGTAGCCATGGCAACAAGCAGTTCAATAGAACTCCTTTACCTTTGATTTTTCATTTTTTTTGTCTTAATGTTTACATGGAACAATGGAATTTTCATTCCCGGTTCATCTCCTGTAGGCCAATCAAAACACTTTGCACAGTTTCTCATGAGGTTCTCCCTCTTGTTCATTACTTTCACGAGGGCATGACCCAGTCCCAGCTGAAATCAGGTGGACCATGAAGTTTTTCATCTGCCACTATTTAACCCCATGCCCCAAAGCAGAAAAAAAACAACAGGAGGGAGAGGTGGGAGATGGGTTGGAGATACATCCTGAACACAACAGTTAAACACTGTGACTCATTCCTGTGGCAAACCCCAGAGACCATATGTTCTGGTGTGTCCCAGGAGGGATTAAACAGATTCAGGGAGACAAAATCGATCCATGGTTATGGAACATGTTTTTTCAGACACAGTTCCATATCAGAGAAAATTATTACTCCTTAAATCAGTGACTGCTGGATGTAAGGAGTGCGCATCAAAGATGGGATTACTTTACACTTAGTCCTTCTTTGCTTCACTCTTCTCATACACATCTGTCCAGGGGAGAGGTGCACTCAACATACCTGGAATTATTTAAAAAGCATGTAGATGTGGAGCCTGGGGACATGGTTTAGTGGTGGACCTTGCAATATTGGACCTGAAGATTTGAGAGGTCTTTTCTAACCTACATGATTCCATGATTCCACGCTCTTGGTAGGAGCTCCACAGATCACTGGCCTCACCCAGCATGGATGTTACAGAGTTTTAGTGTTCAAAGGCACACCCAGCCTTCAGACTTCCCATCTACCCTGGAGGACAGAGGTGTTGGAAGGTGAGGGTTGATCCCAAGAGATGGACTGAGCCAGTGAGCCTGAATCACCATTTGCAAAGACTCCAGCATGGTCCCCACATTCAGGAAGGATCTCTGGTGAGATGCCATGTCTGATAAATGCCAAATTGTTCAGGAAGTCTCTGTGCAGACCATGGACTGCTCATCTGACAGCCTTTTTCAGGCTGGCACCACTGAGCTGTGGCTCCAGAGCTGGGAATGGTTTAGGAATTTTCACAGCATTCCAGGGAAATCTGAAGCAAGCACAGTGGCAGAGGCGATGAGCTCAGAGACATGGCCCAATGCCTGCCACTGCAGAGCTATTCAAACCTGGTGTCTTGCTTGCATTTCTTTTTGTAATTTAATTTTAGGCTGAGGCTCAACGCAGAAGGTTGGGGTGGTGAGGCCACACCCCACAAGCACCAGATTCACCCAGATCCTCTGGAGAAACAGGGTTCCTCTGGAGAAACAGGGTTCCTCTTGACCACAAGGAAAATCCAGCCAAAGAATTGGAGAATTTTTGTTTTGTGCATTATTTTGTGGTGGTTTCTTGCCAACAAACTTCACAGGAGACTCTGACAGAGAGCCTGGCTTTGACTTTGACTCGTTCTCACCTTACCCAGCAGTAACACTATAGACACAAGAAGCAAAAGAGCCCTTAAACCCCCCTTGCAGCTCCAGCCCTCCTTTCCCTCCTGGAGCATGCAGGGAGACTGCAGCAGCTCCGAGAGAGGGGCCAAGTGTTTTCATGCTGCTCCCCAGAGCCAGGAGGCTGTGGCAGAGTCAGACTCTCTGCTAGGGCTTGGGCTTGCAACCAACGCTGACACTGCATTGCAGCACTAGGAAAAGTGGGGAGGGAGCAAAACTGATGCACACCCTGCAGGGAAAACAGCATAGATGGGATCATCCAGCCCATCTCTGGTGGGAATCCTTGTCCAAGAGGGCTGTGTTCCAACAGCACCTCATCACCACAAGATACAGAGAGAAACTTAGCGCTGACATGTGAAAAAAAAAAATTAATTAAATTAAAATAAAACAAAACTCCCAAATGTGTAAAACACAAGCCTAGCTGAGCTGGCACTTCTGTTTCCTTCCACAGTCTAACTCATTACTTTATTGAGTGCTCTGGGACACTCGGAGTGTGAGACTGTGCTCTTAGAAAATACATGACTGTCCTACGGTCAATTCCATTCTTGTTCAATAGAAAGCAGATCAAGCTATTATGAAGCAAACCCTGCCAGAACCAATAACTGTACAAGGCATGGTGTTATGCAAAGATGCTGCTTCAATAAATTATCAGCTGAGAAAAGTCTGGATCTTTTAATACTCCAGGGATTTGTGACTGCGCAAACCTGTGTATGGATACAAATAAATGCAGCTAAACAGATATACCACCTGCAGTTGGCAGAGGATTCTCTGAGTAACAAGGAATGGCACATTTAAAACTCCAGGTTAAAGTTGGGACTTATTGACCCTTCTCCAGGGAAGAAAAAAATCCATATTTTAGGAATATGGTAGCTAAGGAAGAGGGAATCCTGCATGTCAACACCCAAAACGCTATGTTTGTGTAGAGAAAGATCTGTAAAGGGTGGTTCCTGTGGATCCCTGGGACTTATTTATGCCGTAGGGACATGGTAAGTGCTGAAAACAAACCTTCAGAAGAGGAAATCAAAGACTGGCTGGTGGGAGAGAGGAGAATTGGAGGACTCCTCACCCAAACCGGAGAAAAATATTAGGAGGCAATTTCCTTCTCTGAGAGGGAAAATCTATTTGGTTGAATTCACTTGAAGGATGGGAAGAATGGATGGGGAATAATTCCATTGAGAAATATCGACAGGACTCTTTTCCCCTCAGCACATGATTAACGCTAAAGACTCAATGCCATGAGCCTTCCTGGAGGCCTTGGGAAGTCCCTCTACAGGGAGTGAGCTTGTTTCAAGAGTGTGGGTGGTTGATTTCAGAAATCACAAGGTTAATTCTGGAGAAGAGACCTCTGCTCTTCCTGATGGCCAGACCTTCCCAAGTGTCCTGAGTTGGGTCTTACGGTGAGCTGTGGCGTCTCCTATTGAGATATCCCTGAATCTCTGGCAACATTAAAAGTGGTCAAGTGGAATCTATGAGATAATTTCCTGCTAATCTAAAGGGATCCAACTTTCTTTTCAGAACTGGGGCAAGAAATCAATATAAACTTCCTGTAAGACCTCAAGGGTACTGAAACTGGCAACAGCATCAATTGTGTTTGCTCATCACTCACTTTTTGGAACATCCATCTAACCTTTAGTGAGCTAAAAGACCATGGATTTTACTATTGCATACGAAAACACTCAAGGCAGGCTGGGAAATGAGGAACAGGTATTGCAGCTATGAACAACTGCCTGAATTCTAAGCCTAAGAAAGAGAATGTCACCTGCCCAAACATCAGCCCTACTTCTCTTCCTTCCTCAGTGGGCTCCCAGCTGAACCACCAATCATCATCGACTCATTGCCTGGCTGATGAACTCTGAGAGGCTGCAGCCCCAAGCAGTTCTCTTCCAGGGAGTTTCCTTGCATTTCTCTTCACAGCCTGTAATCAGATATGAAGCTTTTTTGGGACGCATTAGCACAAATGACACTCTGCAGAAAGGAGTTTGTTGCAGCGTCTGCTGCACGCAGACACAGCCCTCCTTCCCTTCCGAGCTGATGTTACTATTATTGTTATGGAGTTCATAATAACATGACTTGGAGCGTAAGAATTTGTCCTGGAGACACAAACTCTAAAAATGATGTATTCCTCCTTTCCACATCTCTCTTGCTGGCAGTAGGATGTTGACATGGTTGAATTCCTGGGGCTGAGGACAGGGAGAGGGGTAGGCAGTAGGTCCAGTGTGACAGTGGAATTGAATTGCCAGATCTTGAACTGGAACAGAATTTTCCTTCGGTAGTGTTTGGAAAATGAACAGTGCTGAGATTTTTAATACTGGAGCCTGCATGGATTCTATTTAATTTTGCTTGTTGACTAATTTCTCAAGAACCCAGCTCTACCAAAAGTAAAGGGAGTTACTTTTGCAGTGCTGGAAAGATTCAGGTTTTCATTCTGGGAGAACCTATTTACAGCAAGATCTGCTTTCTTGGGAAAGCTGAGATAGAACAGCTCAACTTCTCTGTGTCCTGGAGAAGTGCCATGTTGGGAAGTTGGCTTGGGGCAACTTGGAATGAAAAATGGGGAGTTTCATTTCTAGAGGACTGGCTTGATTCCTGTTTGGACCAATGAGGAAAAAAAATAAGTTTCTGTTTGGATCAATCATGAGAAAAGGAAATCTCCTTTTCATGAATTCTTGATAGATTTTGTGGTCCTTCCTGATTTTCTAACCAGGCTGGTTCTTGCACACAGGAAATTCAAGGCAGACAGGTACTAACAACCTTATTGGTGGTATTTTTCAGTGAAACTGAGAGATTTCTCCTCTGCCATCTGAGATCTGCTCTGAGAGACACTACTGAGGAAGGATGGATGGATGGATTCCAGCTTCTTTTTGCTTTTACTGTGTGTTTTAATCTCCACACTTTTCAGTCCCACACCTTTTACAGGCATGAAAATAAGCTTCCAAGCAAAGATTTTCTGCTGTTATAAACCAGAAAAACTCAGTCCTACCAACCAAGAAATGTCACTTCAAAGTGACTCATTATTTGTTAACAAGGGACCAGAGAGAGAGAGAGTTTCCTTCCCTACAGTCAGATGATGCCTTTCTTCAGCAAGTCAAGGCAACGAGGCCGAGAAAGGGTCTGGAGCAAAGGTTTTGTCAGGAGCATCTATGGGAACTGGGATTGTTTAGCCTGGAGAAAAGAAGGCTCTGGGTAGACCTTCTCACTCTCTACAACTACCTGAAAGGAGGTTATAATGAGGAGGATGTTGTTCTCTTTTTCCATGCAACAAGCAACATGACAAGAGCAAATGACCTCAAGTTGCTCCAGGGGAGGCTTAGATTAGATATTAGGAAAAAGTTCCTCACAGAAAGAGTTGTCAAGCACTGGAAGAGGCTGCCCAGAAAAGCAGTTGAGTCACCATCCCTGGAGGGATTTAAAAGACATGTAGATGTGTTATTCAGGCACATGGTTTAGAGGTGGCCTTGGCAGTGCTGGGTTAATGATGATCCTAAAGGTCTTTTCCAACCTAAACAATTCTATGATTCTACTGAAGGAACTAAAAAAACTCCCTGTGCCAGCATCCTAGATAGCTTTTGATCCCTGAAAAAGAAACAGCCTGGCTTGATGTTCACACAACACCGGTGAACTAAGCAAAGAGTGCTCTGGAGAATTCTGTCTCACACCCTCCGGGACTAAACAGCAGCAATTGCTCAGTGCAATAATCCTAAAAAAGGAGCTGGTCATTTTCCAACAGCTAATGACAAGTTTGTTAGTTAATGACCCAGACCAAAGCCAAGGGCGATTAATGATCTAACAAACCAGTCGATGAACTGGTAATGAAGACCAATTATAACCCACATCAACATCCCCCACCAAAGAATCACCTTTATTAGTCTTTTCTTTCCTCTGTAGAGGGTCTAGGACAAGCAAGGGGCTATTTCAGGAAATTGCTTGCTCCCAGGAAATCAATAACCAATCAGCACCTGGAGTTTATGCTGAAAAAATGCATATGCCAGAAAACAAACCCTCTAAGAAACATTTTACCTAGAAAATAAATGAGCCCAACATGTAATGTGATTGCCTTAGACTCAGCTGTTCAACAGCTTGTTCAAGGGGCTCTTTCTTTTTTTTTTCTTTGTTTAAAACCCTTGCTAAAAATTTACAATTCAGGGAGAAAGCACATGAAAGTGGAAAAACATTTTCTGAGGTATGATGCTGACTGAATGACCAAAATGAGCTCCTTTGCTGTGATAAAATCACAGAAGCATAGGAAAGGTTTGTCCAAAAGAAGCATCTATAATGTAGGGATGTTATTTTAGGAACTAGAGAATTCACTACAAACTTCCCAGGTCCTTAAACAACCCTGAGTTGAAGAACATTGAATCACAGACAACACAGGGGGAGACCTACTCCATTTTCAGACTTGCCTGGACCGTCTGGAGAGGAACTTTTGTCAAGGGCATGCAGTGATAGGACAAGGGGAAATGGCTTTAAGCTGAAGGAGGGAAGATTTAGACGGTATATTGGGAAGAAATTCTTCCCTGTAGGATGGGGAGGCCCTGGCACAGTCTGCCCAAAGAAGCTGTGGCTGCCCCATCCCTGGAAGTGCCCAAGGCAAGGTTCTATGGGGCTTGGAGAAACCTGGGATAGTGGAAGGTGTCCCTACTCATAGCAGGAAGGTTGGAACCAGATGATCTGTAAGGTCCCTTCCAACCCAACAATTTTATGATTTTATGATTCTATGATATTTCTTCTTCTAGAGGTGTTTCACCTTAAAGAAAGGATCCCTGACAGTAACTTTCCAATTTCCTTTAGAAGCTTCCCAACCCCAGGAGCCCAGTGTGTCATTACTCATCTGTAGGAAGAACTCTGCCATGTCTAATTTGAATACTCAGCATTGCCATCTAAGCCAATGACTGAGGTTTTTTCTGTCCTTTAAATCCAGAAAATCATCTTATTTCCTTTCTTTCTCACAGTTCCTCCTATACCCCTACAACAGGCAAACGAGTTTTCTGTCTCTCTTTATTGTACTTTTCTGAAGACTGAAAAAAAGACCCTCCCTCATTTATTTATTTATTCTTCAACATCAGGACTGTCCTAATCTAAACTTCAAACTCACCAAGGCATAACAGAGCTCATAAGAAAAACACCTACAAGAAAAGCTTCAAACTCTGTTTCCAGCAGTGCCAATAGGAGACACTATTTGGGGAGAGCACATAATTTTGGCCCGTCTCTGCTATTCAAAATTTAGAACTGCTGATTCAAAGGCATCAGAGGAGACTGTGCCAGATATCCCTTTCAATATCCCCCTGGTTTCATCACCATCTGGCTTCTTTTGAGTTCACCAGTGGACATCACACTGCAGCAGTCTGATGGACTGTGCTCAAAAAAGAGTCAAAATATCACTCAGGAGCTTTGGGAACTGTGGTAGCCAAGGACTTGCTCCAACAGGTTCACATCCTTCCTGTGCTGGGGACCCCAGAAAGGGATGCTGTTCTAGGATAAGACATCTACATCCTGCTCAGGCTCATGTGAGCCCCTGCTAAAAGTAAGAAGGGCTTTAGCTCCAACAGTCAGCACTTACACAAGATTTACTATTGGTTTTAATACCAGCTGTAGTGGAGGAACAGAGGCAGGAGGAGTGGTACAAGAATGCAAGTCTTCAAACAGTCAAAGGAGAATGATAGCAGCCTCCTAAAAGTGATTTAGCTCACCAAAGACCTGAATCACTTTGGCATTATGAGCAGAGGATGACAGCGGTTTCAAGGCCTGGGTTTGATTTCATGCCTGGTTCTGCCCTCAGGCTCAGCCTTGGAGGGGAGCAGTGCGTCCAGTGCCCTGGTGCAGTCTGCATTGGTGGCATCAGCCCAGCCCAGCCCTGATTGCTGGAACTGCACTGGTGTAAATCATCCCTCATCCCCCCACGACAATGTGAGTCACTGATCCTGGCACTTGGCTGCCTTGGCAGGTCTCCCAGAATTCGTTGCATGGCTCTCAGCAGTCAGGGGATGCTTTCAATGGGATTTGTGGGTAGAGGTATATTGACTTCTCTATGCTTTGGTTTCCTCAGCGGTGGAACAAAGCTAATAACCCTTACCCACTCCTTAAAATAAGAAAGGAAAACCTTATCAAAAAACTTAGCCAGCTGTGGTTTATGTAACACCTTGTGATCCTGTGGCAGAGAGAATTCTAGGAGAGAGAAGTCAAGTTATTGTCAATAGTCTAAAAAGTCTCTCCACACACTTGACTGGTTCATGCTGACTTAATTTCCCAACTCAGCTGAGCATCTGCTTGCCCACAATTAGCCCTGGGGGTGGGAAACCCAATTCACATTCCACTTGCAACCTGCAAGGTGGGGCACTGCTCCTATTCACCAGCTGGAGCTGGTTAGAGGGTATTGTCTTCTTTCCTTTTTTAAACACTGAGCTGTCCTGCTAAGACTGTCCCAACTTATCTTACTCCTTTGTTCCCTGATGATCAATTTGACTTAATTTCCTCTTCTTCCACACATTTACAAACCTTTATAATACACCACCTACTGCTGCTGCCAAACTTTTTTAATTTCAAGTTCTTTTCCCCCACCACTGCATCTAATCTTTATTAATTAACTAGTTAATAACCACCAATTATTCTGTAAATAAATGAATGTTTGAACAGCCTTTGTGTAGTGCTTTCCTCCTGCCAAGCGGCGCAGTACCAAATTCACCAACTCACAGTCTTTGCAACAGATATTTGGATAGAACAAAATTTGTATCCTGGGAGGAACTTTTTGCTGTTGCCCAAGAACAACACATTTCTAATGCTTTGAATACAAGGGAGCATTAATCTTCTGAGCTTCAAGAAGTTCAAGAACTCACAACAGAACTCCCCACTTCCATGGACACATTTCTAACACCACAGATTTTGGAGGAGACCTGCAGAAGTGCTATGAACTTTTCTGTAGACTGAAAAAAAAATATCTCATTTATTTATTTATTCTTCAACATCAGGACTGTCCTAATCTAAACTTCAAACTCACCAAGGCATAACAGATCTCATAAGAAAAACACCTACAAGAAAAGCTTCAGACTCTGTTTCCAGCAGTGCCAATAGGAGACACTATTTGGGGAGAGCACATAATTTTGGCCCGTCTCTGCTATTCAAAATTTAGAACTGCTGATTCAAAGGCATCAGAGGAGACTGTGCCAGATATCCCTTTCAATATCCCCCTGGTTTCATCACCATCTGGCTTCTTTTGAGTTCACCAGTGGACATCACACTGCAGCAGTCTGATGGACTGTGCTCAAAAAAGAGTCAAAATATCACTCAGGAGCTTTGGGAACTGCTGGAGCTGTGCCACAAAACTTGGGATAGGTACTCATCAGCTTTTCTATTTTGGACACATGCAGACCCAAATCTAGTCTCACCCCCTACCAGCAGAAACAGGGTGACCAAAGAAATGTGAATGGGATGAATATTTTTCCTCAAAACAAGATAATGGTTTGGAAACTGTGTTGAGAGACAAAGATCAGAGACTGTTCTCGATTCCTGGGTGCTCTTAGCTAAGTCAGTTCTGCACCTTGGCTGCTTTGTCTGTTAAGAAATTGCACTGTAGGGCACCAAGTGTTCCCTAGAGAGTCTCAAGCAATGCTTTAAAATCTCACATGAGAAGCTCTGCAGAAGGGAGCAGGATCACGGAAGCTTCACCCAGATGTGAGTGCTGAGTGTGTTTGCAAAGTCACAGAATCACAGACTGGGTCAGATTGGAAGGGACCACAGTGGGTCATCTGGTCCAACCTTCCTGCTCAGGCAGGCTCATCCTAGAGCACATGGCGCAGGATTGTGTCCAGATGGTTCTGGAATATCTCCAGTGAGGAGACTCCACACCCTCCCTGGGCAATCTGTTCCAGTGCTGGGTCTCTGCACAGGAAATAAGTTATTCCTTGTGTTCAGGTGGAACTTCCTGGGCATCAGTTTCTGCCTGTGGCCTCTTGTCCCATTGATGGGCACCCCAAGCAGAGCCTGGTCCATCCTCTTCCTGCAGGCACTGATGGACATGGATGAAGTCTCCTCTCAGTCTTCTCTTCTCAAGGCTGAGCAGGCCCAGCTCCCTCGGGAAGTCTGACTATTCTTTGTTATCTGCCCTCTCAAAGGCACCATTACATGCCCTCCTGCTCTGTCACATCAGTGGCTTGCCCAGAGGTCCCCAGTGCTACCAAGACCAGACCCATAACATCGACACATGAAGGGAGCAAGTGCAACTTTACAGAGGGCATGGGAATGTTGAAGACATTGACATGGGCTCCAGATGAGCCAATGTTTGATTCTGGGTCATCCTCTTGAACATCTGGTTGAGGCTCTGGCTGTTCTGCAGAGTCAGGAGATACTTCTTAGTCTAGTTCTGAATGCTGTTCCCTGTGACTCACCAGCAAAGTGACTGTTCCTTCCCATCAGAGAAGATCAGCACTGTTCTGTACAGGACTCTGTCCTCCCCCTACAGACCCTTGAAATTAATAGCAAATTCTCACTGATTTTAGGAAAGAACATGTCAGGGCATTAATTTCTTGCTCTTCCTCCCCAGAAGAAACCATTTACTCCTCTCGTCCTGGAACAGTTGGAGAAATTTTTTCACCACTGCACTGATGGAAGAAATGACTCTGCTTAATAGAAGCAGATGGAAAAAATATGAGGTCATTTGGTCACAAATGAAAAACTTACCTAGTCTAGTAGTTTAATGCTGAGTTTGCCTGCCCCCTTTCATGATTAGATTATTACTTATTCACTTATTCGTCTATTTAATCATATCAAGGGAGGGTGCCCGACATGACCCTTCTGGGTACTTGCTGATTCCTTTGTTCTTTTATTCTGCCTCTATCTGAGATTATTTCCATACAGGTTCCTTTCATAATGAGCCTTGAATTATTATACTTTATCATCCATAAGGTGCTCTATGGTTTGCTGGTGTGTCCCTGTCTATCTGAGCTATTCCTGCAGGACACATTATTCTTAAGTGACTCACAAGTATCAGCCATTTGCAGAGTCCTGGATTTTAAGGCCAGTGGGACCTTTCTTTTTCTTATCTCCTAAATGGTGATGGCCTTAGACACTACATTGTTCCTGAACTTTTGGCTGTTATAGTGTGTCTTTCAAAACTAATACAAACTAAATCAAGAGGTTCAAAGCTTGCTAGGGCACTAAGCCCAAGGAGACCTCTCAGCTTTTTGCATGGAGTGTAATTTCAAAGCTCCCTTTTTCTAACTTTATCTCAGCTTCCTTACCCATAAATCTGGGGGTTCTCTCTTGGTGTGGGATATTTTTAACTAAAGATGAAACTGGTAGTGTAAGAGAGAAGTATCACAACATTCTGAAAGCCTACAGGAGGCACACTGTTTATTGATTTCTCATGAAGTTGTCCCTGGGAACATCTATAATTTGTTTAAAAATTATCACCATGTTTTCTGGTTGCATCTACAAGAGTCATTACACACAGGGAGGCTTCTTGTATCACAAAACACTTGCACAACACATCCAAGAAACAGAAGTATTAACCCTTTACATTAAACAATATATAGGGGACATGATGGCTTGTTTATGGCTGTATTTCTTAGTTATCTGCAGAGAGAGTAGGAAAATCATGGGGCTTGGATGATCATCTTTATTGTTGAGTCATTAGACCACATCCCATTTCCCCAAAAAACATGTGTTATGGTTTATTTGTATTTTTGCTTAGCTTTCCTTAGTGATGGAACTGTGCTGGGAAACTTCTTGGATTCTTTCTTAGCCTCACACCCCATATATCCAGATGGAAATTTAACTATGCTTGTAAAATCAGAGGATCCCTTCAAAACAGAAAAAAAATGCTAGAGATGAGTAGTGAATCTGGAACAGCACTGCTGCATCTCTTGCTAATAAAAGATGCAGCAATCAAAACTTCATCTTGACTTCAAGTAACTAACCAGACATAAAACTCAGTTCAGTCCGAACACGATGAAGGACAAAGCTCAGAAAGGTGACTGAGATCCTGAGCCAAGGGAAATAGAGAATTTACATGCTCAATTTTCATCCAAAACAAAGAAGTTTGGGCTGACACCATTTTTTTTACAAGACTGGCAGCTGAAAGCTGTGCCCTGAGAGGAGGGCCTGAGAAGAAAAACACGCTCAAAGAAATTCCAGGAAAGCAATGAAGCACTTGAAATGCAGTTATCCTGCCTCATCTCCCAGGCCAAAGGTTCCAACCATTAAGATCTCATCAGGAGCCGTGATCTGTAGCAATCTGCAGGCCCTTGGAAGGGAGAATATCGACTGTAGGAGGAAAGAGTTGGAAAATGTGCCTGGCATCTAATTGGGATTCATGGCACTTAACTGCAGCAGGATTGGCCTTGGAAAAGTTCACAGAGTCAGAGAGAATCACACAGTAGTTTGGATTGGAAGGGATCTTAATGATCCTCTTATTCCAAATCCCTACCACAGGTAGGGGCGCCTTTCACTAGATCAGATTGCTCCAAGCCTCATCCAACCTGGCCTTGAACACTTCCAAGTTGATTAATAAATGCTAGAGCACTTTCTCATAAATATATGACTTTCGTGGTCTTGCATGAGCCATGTGAGTCCCAAAACACCCAAATATTCTGATGGTAGAACATCAGAGACCTGGAGCAGTGTTAGGTGGCATGTGGTGAATCAACACTTGAAGTGTGTGTGTGTAACCATGTTTTCAATTTCTCCATTCCCAGTGATCCTACCAACCTACTTTAAGAAGTTTCCTGACCCTAACCTCCACACTTATTTGAAAGAGGAGTTTCTGGCCTTTCTTGCTTGTCTCAGTACTTTGAATTGGGATGGACTGAGATTCACTAGCAGATACTCACTTGCTTAACTCCCTCAAGTATGGTTTACACACTAAAGCTTAAAGTTTGGCTCACAGCCATAGGGCTTATCTCCCCTTTTCATCTCACACTAATCACAGTGCACAATGGTAGGTACACTAAAATCTTGGAAAACTGCTGATTTAAAGAGTCTGATCATATCAAAATCTGTGTATGAGAGTATAGACCTTTCCCAGCCCTTGCTTCCAAATATCAAGGTCTGAAACAAATGGATATAGATATTAGGCACACTATTTACTAACTTTATCTTTTTTTGGGATGGGTATTTCCATAAAACCAATTTTTTATGCTCCCCAAGTAGTAAGCAGTCATCTAGAAAACAGAGTCAGTGAAGAGTAGATATAAAAGATAGATACCCCTCCATTGACTCTCCAGATGGGTCACAGCATGACCACTCTGGAAAAACTGTGTGATTTCTGGTCATCTGAGATGTACAAGAACTCCAGAAAGAAATAGTACTGCAATTTCAACTGGTATGTTACAGGAAAACAAGCTGTGTATACTTGATATTTGACCACTGCAGAAGATACTGGCCAGTATGTTAAACAGAAATACATATCAGAGTTTGTTTGCATTGACCAAAAACTCAAAGGGCCAAATTAGTGAGGAGATGGAAGAGTTGGTTTAGAGAGCTTACAGGAAGGGCTTTCCAATAGAGCTAAAATTTGAAGGAACAGCCACCCGTGGGTAGGTGCTGGTAGGTGAAAAAAATCCCGACTGACATTCATTACTTTATTGGCCAGACCCACTGTGTGCTGGGAGATGTGAACAGGAGCAATGTTTATCCTGAAAAATTGCAATTTTAATCCCTTTAGGAGGGTGGAGAATCAACATAACTCTTTGTATTATATTCATTCATAACATGGGATCAGAAACACCTTTCCACATAATATTCTTGTCATGCTGTGCTGTTATTAAAGCCCGTGGGTTTCAGATGGACCGGGAGCCAAGCAGTGGTTACACAAAAGCTGATCAGAAGTCTAAGCAGCAATTAAAGGACAGGTTTGTAAAAAGAAATTGGCAGGTGATGAAAGGAAATTGTCAGGTGATGCAGTCACTTAAGGCAAACAAATAAAAACAACTTCAGGCAACAGCAATTTCTTTCTGAATGCAGAAGAATCAACATGTCTAAAAGGAAAGGGAAGGGAGCGTGGAGATGGAGGAGTCAAGATTGTACTTTTATTCTGAGGAGAGAAAAATAAGTTCCAGACCAGACAGTCCAGTGAGATGGTTTATTACTTCGGCTTTCTGGTGTTTGTTGCTGTTATTTATCTTCTTATCTTACAGAAGTACTGAATCCATCTCCTGCATGAAGTGTCCATTACACAGAGTCAAAAATATCTTTCCAAGCTTCCTATGCTATGGACTGCAGCAGGACAATGAGCCAAATAGGGAAATACTTCTCATCATCTGCTTCTGTTTCCAAAAGCCAATCATGTGAATGTGCTAATAGGGACTTAACAGCATTAGAGCTTTCAGTGATTGGGATCCCAGAAGAAAATGGGATCATAAGCACAAGCTTCCCAAAGAATGAGGCTTAATATTATGTGTCCTAAAAGGCCAAGTGCAAGGTCCTGCTCATAGCTCAGGTCAGCTCCTGGTATCAACACAGTCTTGGAGATGAAGGGATGGAGAACAGCCTTGTGGGGAAGCACAGAGGGACACTGGTGGATGAAAAGTGGGACATGACCCATCAATGTGTACTCACAGCCTAGAAGGTCAACTCTACTCCGGGCTTTTTGGGATTCTCCTCCTCTACTCCACTCTGGTGAGACCCTCATGTGGAGCACTGTGTCTATCCCTGGGGTCCTCAACATAGGAGAGACATGGTCCTGCTGGAAAGGGTCCAGGGGAGGCCACGAAAATGGTCAGAGGGCTGGAGCCCCTCTGCTCTGGAGACAGGCTGAGAGCCAGGGCTGCTCAGCCTGGAGAAGAGAAGGCTCCAGGGAGAAATTACTGCAGCCTTTTGGTACCTAAAGTTGGCTGAAGATGGAGACTGTAGTGACAGGACAAGGGGTAATGTTTTTAAGCTACAAGAGGGAAGATTCAGACTAAATATAAGGAAGCAATTTTTTTACAATGAAGATGGTGAAGCACTGGAACAGGTTTCTCAGAGATTGCTGGTAGAGTCCCCAACCCTGGAAACATTCAAGGCCAGGTTGGATGAGGCTCTGAACAACCTGGTCTAGTGGAAGATATCCCTTTTCATGACCTTTAAAGGCCATCTGGTCCAATCCAAACTGTTCTGTGATTTGAGGCTGGGTGAACAGGTTATGTTATCATCACTTACTCCCTGTCAACACATCAAGATGGGAACAGCCTTCTGATATTACCTGATAATTATTACCTGATAAACACTGATATGATCCCAGCTCACCTACTCAGCCTTTCAAAAGATGGTAGAAGACCAAAAAAAAAAAAAAAATTAAAAAAAAAAAAAAAATATCAAAAAAAAAAAATCAGTACATCACATACCCACTGTGGTTCTAAATCTTATCGTTGTGGGAGATACCAAACACCTCATCTCAGGTTTCACTTGCTGGAGAGTTAGAGGTGCAAAAAGAAAAACTCAATATGCAGGGATATAAAATTAGAAAATTCGAGTCAGAAATGGATGTTCACCACCACTTCATGAAAGTACTCAGAGCTGTTTTTTCCATGTTCCAGACCTGGACTTCAGGCACAGAGACAGGTTTTTCAGGGTTGCACAAGGATCCCAAAAGTGAGTTGTAGTTTCCTGCTGATCAATCCAACACTTTTCCTAGGAAAGCCCTCCACCCCTTCTTTGGAGGATGTGTCTGTCTTTGTAAGCTCAAAGAACGAAAGAGTCTGAGTGGAAATGCCTGGGAATACCTGGAATGCAGCTCCAGGTTCTTTGTGCACTGACTGTCAGCTCACAGAATAATAGAATCACAGAATATCCTGGGCTGAAAGGGACCCCCAGGGATCATCCAAGTCCAACTCCTGGCACTGGCAAAGGACAACCCCAAGAATCGCTCCATGTATCTGTGTATACCTAAGCAATTATTTCAACAATCAAAGAAATTAGATACATTGAAATGTAAGTATAGATACCTATAAATATAAATATAAATATACTTATATAAATAAATATATAAATCTGTGTTGTATATGTAAATATATATGTAAATATGCATATAAAATATGTTTATTTGTGCATAGAAGTACATTATATTGGTTTAGGGTAAAAAGGAAAGCCAAAAGCTGCTGCTTCAAGAAGAAAAAATAGTCCTGGAAGAAATTTCCCAGACTCCTGTTGGGCCCTCTTTTACAGCAACTATCCCAGGCATAAAAAGAAAATTTTCCTACTCTGGGTAGAAGGGCATATCAACCCTCCAGCTTCTCTGTTACGTCATTTAATGCCTATTGCCTGGATTAATAGGCTTCTCAATTGAAAATACTTTTTGGAGCAGAACTTGGCTGCAGCTGTTTTCCTTTCTGGGGATCTCCTACAGTGCTCTATAAAGCAGCAGATTAAATACTGATGGAGCAGTGCTGGGAAATAGCAATTGTAGCCGTGGTAATTGTTCCTACTTATGCCTGGACATTAGAACTTGGCTTCTGAGTGAGAGAATATTAGTTGAGATGATGGGGTCATGCTTTGGTGTACCTGGACTCATATTGAAGAGGTATATATAGAGCAGAAAACACCTTCACAGTGCTAAAGGTACATTATTTATACTCTCTGTGACAGTCTATAGTCTTGGTAGAGATACATGAACTGGTGGCACATCCTAGTCTTGAAAATTCAGGTGTCCATTGGATTTGTTAACAGCAGATTTGTTTCTCTTTAAACAAAACCATTTTAGGAGGTTCAATATATAATTGATCACATAATATATAATTTGGATCATAATTGCTGCTTCTCTTTATTCCCTTGCAGATAACTAGCAAAGGTTTGTTTGTTTGTAGAGACAGTCCTGGCAGAGGAAGTCTTGGAGAAAGGAATGCTATCTTGCCCTTCTTCCCTGGCTCCCTATCTAAAGCCGCTGGACAAATGAGCTTTTCAAGCAAGGGCAGCATTGGACCATCACTGATTTTTGTGAAGCACAAAAAGCCCAGCTGGCAGTAACTGTTTTTTCTGTGGTGCTGGGGCTGGGGCTGGAGGTAAACAGACTTCCTTGCTCTCCTCTGCTGCATCCAGCCTTGACCAGGCACATGGAGTTGTTCACTCATCATTGTGACTGATACTGGCTATTGACTATCAGCACCATCAGACTCGAGTAGCATGAGGAAGTCTTACAATGATCAGCTCATGACAGATTAACAGGAGTTTCCAGATATACATCCCTGGTCCAGCAAGTCCTTCCTACTGCCATCTTTGTGTGCAGGTTGCTCAGAGAGATTGTGGACCTCCCATCCCTGGAAGTGTTCAGGGCCAGGTGGGAAACAGCTCAGAGCAACCTGGTCCAGTGCAAGGTGTCCCTGCCCATGGCAAGGGGTTGAAACTAATTGATCTTGAAGGTCCCTTCCAACCCAAACCATTCCATGATTCTATTTTCAATTACAGCCCAGAATAGTGCTCCAAAGGGATTCTCAGTCAAGATACCAACACAGAAATGCCTCACACAGGCCACTGCTATTTTCTTGCAAGCAGCATCATGGAGTGGTGCTTAAAATACTGTAGCTTCCTGGGCTTGGACAGTATCCTTAANACTGGCAAAGGACAACCCCAAGAACCGCTCCATGTATCTGTGTATACCTAAGCAATTATTTCAACAATCAAAGAAATTAGATACATTGAAATGTAAGTATAGATACCTATAAATATAAATATAAATATACTTATATAAATAAATATATAAATCTGTGTTGTATATGTAAATATATATGTAAATATGCATATAAAATATGTTTATTTGTGCATAGAAGTACATTATATTGGTTTAGGGTAAAAAGGAAAGCCAAAAGCTGCTGCTTCAAGAAGAAAAAATAGTCCTGGAAGAAATTTCCCAGACTCCTGTTGGGCCCTCTTTTACAGCAACTATCCCAGGCATAAAAAGAAAATTTTCCTACTCTGGGTAGAAGGGCATATCAACCCTCCAGCTTCTCTGTTACGTCATTTAATGCCTATTGCCTGGATTAATAGGCTTCTCAATTGAAAATACTTTTTGGAGCAGAACTTGGCTGCAGCTGTTTTCCTTTCTGGGGATCTCCTACAGTGCTCTATAAAGCAGCAGATTAAATACTGATGGAGCAGTGCTGGGAAATAGCAATTGTAGCCGTGGTAATTGTTCCTACTTATGCCTGGACATTAGAACTTGGCTTCTGAGTGAGAGAATATTAGTTGAGATGATGGGGTCATGCTTTGGTGTACCTGGACTCATATTGAAGAGGTATATATAGAGCAGAAAACACCTTCACAGTGCTAAAGGTACATTATTTATACTCTCTGTGACAGTCTATAGTCTTGGTAGAGATACATGAACTGGTGGCACATCCTAGTCTTGAAAATTCAGGTGTCCATTGGATTTGTTAACAGCAGATTTGTTTCTCTTTAAACAAAACCATTTTAGGAGGTTCAATATATAATTGATCACATAATATATAATTTGGATCATAATTGCTGCTTCTCTTTATTCCCTTGCAGATAACTAGCAAAGGTTTGTTTGTTTGTAGAGACAGTCCTGGCAGAGGAAGTCTTGGAGAAAGGAATGCTATCTTGCCCTTCTTCCCTGGCTCCCTATCTAAAGCCGCTGGACAAATGAGCTTTTCAAGCAAGGGCAGCATTGGACCATCACTGATTTTTGTGAAGCACAAAAAGCCCAGCTGGCAGTAACTGTTTTTTCTGTGGTGCTGGGGCTGGGGCTGGAGGTAAACAGACTTCCTTGCTCTCCTCTGCTGCATCCAGCCTTGACCAGGCACATGGAGTTGTTCACTCATCATTGTGACTGATACTGGCTATTGACTATCAGCACCATCAGACTCGAGTAGCATGAGGAAGTCTTACAATGATCAGCTCATGACAGATTAACAGGAGTTTCCAGATATACATCCCTGGTCCAGCAAGTCCTTCCTACTGCCATCTTTGTGTGCAGGTTGCTCAGAGAGATTGTGGACCTCCCATCCCTGGAAGTGTTCAGGGCCAGGTGGGAAACAGCTCAGAGCAACCTGGTCTAGTGCAAGGTGTCCCTGCCCATGGCAAGGGGTTGAAACTAATTGATCTTGAAGGTCCCTTCCAACCCAAACCATTCCATGATTCTATTTTCAATTACAGCCCAGAATAGTGCTCCAAAGGGATTCTCAGTCAAGATACCAACACAGAAATGCCTCACACAGGCCACTGCTATTTTCTTGCAAGCAGCATCATGGAGTGGTGCTTAAAATACTGTAGCTTCCTGGGCTTGGACAGTATCCTTAAACCCCCTGGGAGCAGACATTTATAGAAATGTGTTTTCCCTTAAGCTGAGGGGGGACAGAATTGTAGAATCAGTGGTTTGGGTTGAAAGGGACCTTAAAGATCATCCAACCCCCTGCCATGGGCAGGAATGCCTTCCACTAGCCCAGGTTGCTCCAAACCCTGTCCAACCTGGCCTTGAGCACTTCCAGGGATGGGGCAGCCACAGCTTCTCTGGGCAACCTGTGGGCAGAGAAGAAGTTTACTCCCTCTTTCAAACCACCATTGTCTCTTGCATGGGAAGGCCACCGGTCCCTCTCTGCTGCCATCCTAGAAACAAGCAATTTGAGACCAAGGATACATCAAGGAGAGAAATACAATAGGAATCTGAGAGCAGATCTAATGCTAAACCCAGGCTTTTGAAAGCTTTATAAATGTCACCCTTGTTTGTTTTCAAGTAGGTAGTGGGAATAGAGCAAAGGCTGCTTGCACTCTATGTTGCTTCAATCTGACAGAGGCTGCCAGAGCAGGGCTGGTGAACTGCTGATAAAAATGTAACTCAATAGGTCTCTGACATCTCTAAACACCTCTCCCTGTTTCCCTCGGGGAAACCTGGATCTGTGGTCCATAGGGATGGTGTGAAATGGCAGCAGAAGCATCCCAGAGGGATGTGCAGGCAGAGGCTCCTAAGAGAAAGAAGCAGAGAAAAGTTGTGATGCTGGGTGGAAACATAATCCTCAGGGGTGTAGCAACCTTGACTAAACAGCTTTTCACTCTGTCTCTGTTCACTCAACTGAGGTCACCTCTCTACACACCCACAAAAACCAGGAGCTCCTCTTGGTCACCCCTCCTTCCGCAGTGCCAGTCTGCTCCTCCCTGGAGCAGCTGGCAGGAGATGTCAGGTTTTGAAGTGCATCATCAGGATAATAGCACAATTGCTGTTTTACTACTAAATTATGCATCACCCCCCCAGCACACGCTCCCAGCAGGTGTCTGTCTCAGAGCTGTACAAGGGCACTGTCAGCTCCACGCTTGTCATCAACCCAGAGCAGTTTAATAGGAGATGGTCCCACCTCTCTTGATGCTTCCAGACATTTTTAAAATGAAGATAGGTCAGCAAATTGAGAGCCATCGCTCTGATGGAAAAGTAGGGACCAGGACTGGCAACAGTTGAGGGGAGGTGACCTCAGTGTGCTGTGGACAGGTGATGGTTGGCAGAGGTGGGAAGGGAGAATTTTTTGAACCACTCAAAGCAGTCTTACCTATTGTATCTCAAGTCATGTTCATCTGCCTTTTGAGACAAAAAAAAGGCTTCTTTTTGCATAAATAGCTTTGCTGAATCTCTGTTGGGCTGTGGTCTAGCTCTGCCAGGATTATATTGGCTTTTCTGCAGCACAATCAATGCAATTCTTTCCAGTTTAATTTTGTGTGTGTGTGTTAGGTGAGAAAGTGGGGACAGCCAAAAAGAAACTGAGCAATGAAGTAGGAGAGTCCCACTGTTTTTATGCTGCCTCACTGAGGTCCATTTTCCATGTGGATTATGACCTGTGGTTCCCTCACACAGCAAGACTGTGCTGGTTCAAAGCGTGGTGTGACTTTCCTTGTGCCTCTCTAGAAAAAAAGGTCTTCCTTTCTCATCATGCATTCACAGTGCCAGCATGAACTGTGCCCCAAAAGTGATATAGGCAGAGCTGAAGCTGAACTTATCTCCAGGGAGGGATGCAGAGCTGGAGAAGGGAATTTAGCAGAGCTCCTTTAATGTGCATGATGAATGCCTGACCTAAGGGGATGGACTGCAGCAAGTGACCTTTGCGACATTGGACCTCCTTCACCACAGCTTGAATTATTATGTGATCCTTGCAGAAAGCACCCTGGGATCTGTCATTACAGATTCGGAATGGCTGTTAAAGCCATCTGCCTCAGGCCTGACCCTGTTTGCTTTCTGATCCCCAAAAGGTATCATGACCATTTCTGGAAGATGGGGAGCACTGCCCTTAAATAGCCCCATGCAAAGCCTCTTTCCAAACATCTAACCCACATTAATTTTTCCCCTTGGACTCTCCTTTGAGTTGATCTTTCCAAAACACTGACCCAGTGACCCCATTCCCTCCCCCACCCCTCCGGCCCTGCCCCCAGTAGGTCTCCAATTAAATCCAAAATTGCCTCTGTACAAAAGCAGCTCTGTCAGCTCCATTCAGAGAGGAACAAGTGGCCTGAATAGCTTTGGGCGCATTGGAAACCGAGAAACAGTGTGGTCTTGTGTTAAAGTTGAATGGTGGCGAGGGGGGCGGTTGGAGGTTGAGGGGGAGCCTTGAATCAGTTAAAGTAATTATTGAGTCATTCAGGAGGCTGGGGAGGGAGGAGGATTCTTCCCAAACAAAGCCCTGCAATAGACACATAAGGCATTTCACCCCTTAAGGAGGTCTTGGGCAGAAAAGGAAAGTATCAGGTATAAAGTGGTAATTTGTACAAGTCAGAGCCATTGTGGTGCTCTGGCCCCTTGTTCCTCTTTCCAGATGGTTGATCTTGGACCTCACTCATCTTCACTTCTCAATTCAGAGAGTCCAAAGGTCTAATTCAGTTCTTCTGGTAAAGGGGAACAGCTGAGCGTGTTTACACATATCGTGTAGACAAGGGATTTGATTGCTTTGTATGTCCTGGAGTCATCTCAGTGGTGACAGCCAGAGAAACGCTGTCAGGATCATTACTGAAAGAGCTCTATCATTTGTCTGACAGTTAATACTAATCTGACAGCCTCCTTAGCAAAGTACTCTGGGTGTAACCCAGACCCTAAAAGCTGTCACCCATCAACTCAGACGGAAGACCACATCCATGTATGTGTCAGTGCTATCCATCAAAAACGAGCCCACGGGGCAAGGAACAGAGAACACAGCAAACTGAAAGGCCAGAAGAGGAACTCTCCAGCAGGAAGATGAGGCAGCAGTCCAAAAACAGCAGTGGCTTTCTACAGAGGTTCCTCTGCTGCTGCAGGGAATGTGCATCTCTCCCAGAACAAGCTGTGATTCAGGGGCAGGAAAACAGGCTCTGTTACTCTGTCACAGAGAGTGTTATCCCAGTAGCATTACATCCACTACAGGCTGCCTCTCTCTCCTCTCGCAATATCTCAAGACATTTTTGGACAAACTTCTAGTGAAGAGACTCCTGTTGACGCTCTGCATAATAGACCAAATCATGCATATAAATCAGAGGACACCAAAAGAACAGGCTCTGTAGCAACAACTTAATTTTTTCTCCTCAGTCCAGGCCAGGAAAGATTAACCAAGTGCTCATTTTTCAGTGTCTTGACTGACCACACTGTAACGTGATAGCTAGTGAGTAATCCACTTCAGGTAATGCTCCAATACTATTTATATTTTTCCCTACTCAGAGATTAGGATTTCATCATGATTATTAGTTATTTTTACTCCTTTATTTATTTGTTCCTTGGTGGATACAATTATTTTTTTCAATGTCACGTTCATTACAAATAACAAGAAGAGCCCTTTGCTATTACAAATAGCAAGAAGAACAGTTCCACACTGTTTAGTGATATCAGTCAGAGCAGTCACAAATTGCTGCTTCTGCTCCTTTTGGAGCAGTGCAAGACAGTCCTGCTGTCAGAAACACTCTTGTGTGAGGGTAAAAATCAGTACACCTTAGTTCTCCTCCCTTCCAGAATCTCTTCTTCCTGCCAATGAAATATTCACTATGTTTATTGCAATTTATTCATACAGCCGCAGTTTCCTCAAGCGTGGGTCTCTCAGCAGAAGAGTATTAAAGTCCTGTGCACTGAGCATGTCTAGTGTGTAAGAGGTTAATAACAGAGATTAAGAAATTAGAATAATTAAATATCTGCTGGGCTTTTTGGTTTTGGTTTGTGGGTTGTTTTTTTTTTTCTTTTTTTTTTGGGGTGGGGGCNTTTTGTTTTGTTTTGTTTTGTTTTGTTTTGTTTTGTTTTGTTTTGTTTTAATGTGATCAAATATTCCTACAAGACCTTAGATTTTTAGGGTCTTTACAAGACTACCTCTTCTCCTCCTTTGGGCTACAAAGTCACAGCCTTGCAGTGCTCTTCACTATAAAATAAGCTAAATTTCAGATGCATGCTTTCCCCCCTAATTACCAGAGTTAATAACAACCCCACCAAATTTCAGTGCAAGGTACATAGAACCATAGAATGCTTTGGGTTGGAAGGGACCTTAAAGATCATCTAATTCCAGTTCCTTTGCTGTTGGCAGGGACACCTTCACGAGCCCAGGTTGCTCCAAGCCCCGTCCAACCTGGCCATGGACATCCAATGTGTCCATGCTCACAGCCCATAGCAGGGAACTGATTCAGCCCAGGAATAATTTATCTTTGTAATCCATCTATATTTGCTTGAGTAGGCCATGCTGATATGTCTGAGATGCTCCCAAAGTGTGAGATGATCTGCACAGGATTTAACTGTGTTTCCTTACAGCTCTGTGCTGCGCCAATGCAGAATTTTTCTGAGATAATTCTGAAATTGCTTTAACCCCTAAAAATTTCCTCTTGTTCTTCAACACAACCTCAGGGTCCTGCTTCTGTTCCACCTTTTCTTTCCCACAGGGTGTTGGCTCTGCTGCTCACACTGCAGCTCGGGGTTGATCCCTCCTCTCTTGCAACAATAAAATGTGCTACTACAACCTGCTGAGTCACAATTTGACAGAGCCGAAGACAATCTCATCCCCTATTAATGTGAGACAGTGCTCACAGGATCCTTGCATGTTCAGAGCTGCAACAGCAAACATGTGCAAGGGCTGCTGGGGCAGTTTCACTTCTGGATCTCATTCCTCAGAAGGAGCAGGGAAAGATGAGGCTTTTAAAAAGAGCATTTCTCGGTTCATCCTGTGACCAGAGTTGCCACAAATGACAACACCAAGACAGCAGATAAATCCTGGCTAAATGCACCACGATGAGACCCAGCAGCACCGCTCAAGCTGAGCTCATCTCAAAGCAAAGGTGCTTTATGCCATTCTTAAAACAGGCAATTAGCCATAGAGTGTTAATGACTTGGCTGGCCTTTGTGGGAACTGCTCCCAGGTGGAATCAGAATCACTGGAGCCTGACTCATAGACACTGTCCTGACAGAAATATTTTGTACCTCAAGACCAGAAAAGGCCCATTAACTTGGAGCTGAGTTTGCATTCACTGCAGGTCTTGAAGCTCCTGCTTAGTGCTATGCTGAGATCTTGCAGGTGCTTAAGTAGCTGTGATAGAAGTGTCACCTCCTGGTTATGCCACCAAGCTGGCATGAGAAAGTCTGAGCATTTTCTGCCCTACAAAACCCATGGTCACATTGCTTACTGCTTGTCTTTGGCAAAGCAGAGGCAAACAAGGGGTTCAAGTCATTAGTTTTATGATTTCGTGAGCTTGTTGCTCTAAATAGGCCATGGAGGTGGCCCTATGTATTTGCAAAGTACCTGATGACATGGGGTACAATTTTAGCCATGTCTTTTCAGCCCTTCCATTATACTTTTAAAAGTCCTTCCTATTACAGTCCTTTTCTCCATCCTCTGTAAAGAGGAAAAAGGCAGGTTTACTGTATCCATCACAGTTAACAGGGTGAAATAGGGCAGAGGAGTAGATACTTCCAACTGTGCAAGAGCTGATTAAGGTTTTTCAGCAGAACACTCAAGTCGTAAGAAACACATCACCCTTTTTGAATCAATCCTGAAACATCCTTCTCATTTTTCCAGCTTTCCTTCTCTTCCTGCTTTGCTCCATTTCCTCCTCTTTCTCTATGTAGCACATGTTTTAGGCTGTTTCTCCTCTCCTAAGAGCTCAATGTTAATTTCTAATATCACATTCAAGATTTGGAGAACAATAACAGAGTCAAATAATCATTTAGGTTGGAAAAGGCATCCAAGATCATCAAGTCCAACCTTTGACCCATCACCACTTTGTCTACCAGACCAGAGCACTGAGTGCCATGTCCAGTCATTCCTTGAACACCTCCAGGGATGGGAACTCCACCACCTCCCTGGGCAGCCCCTTCCAGTGCTTGACAACCCCTTCCATGAAGAGATTCTTCCGATGTCTGACCGAACCTCTCCTGGAACAGCTTGAGGCCAAGTCCTCTTGTCCTGATGAATGGCTTTAGCCAAACAGGATGGAAAAAAAATAAAAGTACTGCCTTTTCCCAACCCCCCTCTCCCCCACTTTTCTCTCCATTCTAAACTTATTTCTGTATTCTTTGGAAGAGTCATGTATAAGGCACAGAGGAAGCTTTCAGAGTGGGCAGATCTTGTCAAGGTAATTGAAGTGCATTATGCCTCTACAAGGTACCAGCTGACTGTATCATTAACAGCAATGGTAATAAAAAATGCAGCTCTTTCTCACCTTAAGGGGATTTGAGTCACTGACATTTTAATTAACAAGGTTCCTGTCTCCCAGCATGAAGTTTGCATTCTGCACAACTTCTTCTTGCTGTAATGGGTGGAGATCAGGTGTCCTTTGCTCTTCAGGACAACAATGCCACATGGAGAGGATATATCCTGTTGTTTTTGGCCCTGAGGACTCTCTTGGGAACAGGCACACCTGGAAGATCATGGTCTTTCCCTTTTTAGGAGGCAAAAAAGCCTAGAGGAAGCAGTTGGCAGAAAGCAGGTACTGGCAACTAGACCAAAGAATGGCCACAGAACCTCTGAGTTTATCAAAATATACAAATATAGAAGGAAATGAGTGGGCAGGATGCTTTAAAGAAGAAAAACTGGGAGCAAAGCCTGGCACAAAAAATCTGGTAAAGATCATCTAAACCACTGAATCTCATCATCAGGGTTTGTAAATGACAGCACACCCAAAAATCTCTCTACAGCCTTTCTTCACAGCCTCTCAGGCCATGAAACACCTTTGTCCTGGCTATAAAGATAGGCAGGTAGGGCTTCTCCTTTTTTTTCCCTGATATTCATTTGTGGAGGCAAAAAATGTCCCTGAAAATGGACAAAACTCACTTTTTTTTGCTGCCCAAGAGAAGGAATAGAGGATCTGTGATGCAAGGAGGAACTGGAGATGGCTGGAAAGAGGCCAAGGAGAGAAGGGATGAAGGTGGCTTTGTCTCTAATAGAAAGCAGACAGACAAAGAAAAGAGAGAACATTGATATTTCCAGTATCCCTGCAGGAAGAGCAGAGAGAGATGGGATTTGAACAGATGATACCAGGAACCAGGTTATATCCAGCCTCTCTATCAACCTGGCTGGCACATCTACCAACTAAGATGTTCACGCAGCCTTTCCATCAGTGCTGCAAGGATAAAGCTTGGCATCAGCTCATGTATGGAGAACAAATAGGAATTCAGGATGGAAATAAAATGTGTGTGTGTCTTCCACACTGTGGTAACTAATCACAGAAGGGGCAGATGCTTCTCTGTCACTGGGAAATTGGACTGGATCTAACTCTCCTGCTTAGTCTGAGTTAGGGGACTGTTTCAGAAAGTGCTGAGTGAAGCTCTCTGCTCCGCTCCACACAGATGGCAGATCATCCTGTTCCCTCCTGGCTTTCAAATGGTTTTGTGCACTGAAGCCTTGGGGGTCCTCTGTTCTCTGCACTGACCAGCAGCAAGGAGCACCAAACATCTTTAAAACACCTTTATTCGGTATATGTCAGGAGATGTCTTCAGGCAAAAATTATCCCAGGATAAATTAATCAAAACTGTGTGACTGCTAAGCACCTCCAAAACATAGATAATAGAATGATGGAATGGTTTGAGTCAGAAGGGACCTTAAGGATTATCTTATTCTGATCCCCCTCCCGTGGGCAGGGACACATTCCACCAGACCAGGTTGGTCAAAGCCCCATCCAGCCAGAACAAAATAGAAATAAAGAACATGAGAGTCCATCCTCCAAGCTCACATTTTTTTGAAAGTCAGCCCATGTAGCTGTAAAACAGAAGTTGACTTCTGCAGACTCTTGGTGTGCTGATGAGATCCAAGTTTGACCTTTGCCTGCCTCCTGACAGTCACAAACCCCTTTTTTGACTCTAATATAAACCTGTACAGCTCTTTCATAACAGCACATTTGCCTCTGGGTATTACCTTGTCTCGACACAATCCATTTTTAAACACCAAAGCTGCCAGTTGGCGCAGGATTGAATTGTGTGTCTGGAAACCAAATGGTTCTTTAAAAATCAAGAAAATTGTATTTACAGTAGCACTTACTGTATCATCACTGTCAAATTAATTTTTCAGATGTGATGTTTTTGATGAACTGCTTTTCTTTCCCCACCTCCAAGCACAAAGATCACCCCTCAAATGTGTTTTATCATAGTTCATGTTATAACTACCTTTAAAATAATAAGAAGAATCTATCTGTTGTTTACATAATGCCTTCTTTCCTCCCCCAAACCTTCATCCATCACAGCAGAAGACATTGACCACCAGCTGGTTATTTGGATGCTTCTCTTGAATGCAGAGTTTTGTAAGAGTAACTTGTCTTTGCAAATTTGACATAAGAAGCAAATCATGTTTGACCTGTGAGAAGCATTTGGGTTTTTAGAAAAAAAATATATTTCCTGTTTTGAGGCACAAAAAAAGCAGTCTAAACTCTTTAGCAGAATAGAAGACAGAATCCCATGTGAATTTTGGCAATGTTCTGTGTAGACAGTAGTGATAAATGTGACTTAGGGGAACAAGGTACTATTGTCACTAGGTCTGTTGCCTTCTTCCACAAGGATATTACAGTGAGACAGGCCCAAAGCACCTGGCCATGCTCAAGAACAGTTGATGTCTGGATACCATCCATTGCCAAAACCCTTCTGCCCAAATCTAGATATAGACCACAAAGTGATGACTCTGGGATGGAAGTTTATATAAAATCCCACCCAGATATCACAGTGAGGCAAAAGTGGAAGGTGAAGATAAATGTGTCCTCTCTAACTTCACAAACACATGAAGGCCAATGTGCCCAGGAGACATCAGAGAGGAGAGCCTTGTTTCTCAAAAGGTTGTTCTATTTAATGTCTGACATCTATGTATAAATAGAAACAGAATTGTGTACTGTTGGCATAACATCATGTAGAATAAGGGGGAAAAGAGTGAAGGTATATAGATACAGTGATAAAACTTTTGTAACTCCACACTGTCATCATACCTCTTGTCTGCATCATCCAGTGACCCCTGCTTTTAACTACATAACTTGCAGCTAAGACAGACTCTGTCTTTCAACATGACAGGCAGCTCTGACTTCAGCTTTTGGGCAGTGGAAAATCTACCACTTCCCTTGGGAAGCTGATGTAGCAGTTAATTAATTTTTGCTGTTAAAAAATGTTTGCCGTGGTTTCAATTTGAATTTGTCTACATTGCTCGAAGGAAGGATTTCACTAAGACTGTGCTGAGTTTCTGGTACTTGTACTCTACCTTCATAAGATCTTCTTCAAACACTTGGTAAATGTTAGAGAAACCTCACAACATCCCTGTGAGACACAAAAATGTAATTATCTTAGCACATTGCATGGATGAGAACAAAGGGAGAGAGGCATTAAAATTCTGCTCAGGCAAAGCTAAGATGTGAATCAAGTGGGACTTCCAGGAAGGAAAGCTGGCACCTCAATTCCCTGCTCCATGACACTGTCTCCTGTATCCATATTTGAGAAATAGTCATGGTTGTGTGTCCTTCCCAACTCAAAGACAACCCCAAAGGGGATGATCTCGACAGGGTTGAGCACCCTGAGCTCCAAGAAGAACTGAGGGCACCAAGAACAGGCAGGTTTGGTCCCTCTTTGCTCAGTACCTGGAATCTTGCACTCTTCCATGTAGGAACACGTTTCCCCTTGTGTTATGGTTTGACAACACAAGACATATAGTGGATAGATTGGCTTTTCCTCCCCAAACACAGCAAGGATTACAAATGGTGCTTTAGGAAATACTGGAAATTTCCAAGACATCTCTGCCAGGTATGTAATTCCCTTGAGTCCCTTAACAAATCCCTCGTCCCTTCTCTGTGATAACAACTCTGGCACTTTTTGTCTCCACAAGCATTTTCTCCACTACTTATCCTCCAATGTCACCCGCTCTTCTCAAATGGGATTATATGACATGGTTGGCTTGATGACCTAGAAGGTCCCTTCTAGCTCTATGTTGTAGTAGAATATTAATGACTCTGCTAATTCAGAGCTGTCTGACCTCCACTCTGTACAGCCACAAGCAAGATGATCTCTCTCTCATTATAGCTGTCGTGTTCTCAAATAACCTGGTCATGTAAAATGCATGCACGGTTTTCTTCTTCTCCCTGCAATACAGTGATTTCTCTCTACCCAAAAAAAGCCAGTCACCGCTCAGATTGTCTTCTCTGCAACCCTCTGTAAAACATTTTGGAGGTTATTTCCTTTTTGTTCCCAAAATAGGGATACAACCATGAAATAAACAGAGTTCTCAGTATGAAATAATTTGAATTATAATCTGAAAAGGATCTAATGTGTTTCATTTATCTCATATGTCTCCCAGTCACAACTAATGTAAGTAAGGGCTGGATGAGTTAAGTCAGGGAAGGTGAAGAGGCCCTTTCTGTTCCTGCAAATAGGAATGGCTCCTACTTGCCTTCAAGACCACACGTGTCTTCCTGTCATCTTGGAAACTCAACCCAATATAGGTTTTAGGTAATTCCAGGTACTTGTGTGCCCATGTGGAGCAGCAACAACAGCAAACCACTTTGGGGTCTCCTTCCAGCACCCAAATGAATGCCTGAAAGGGTGGAAGAGGGTGAAATATGGAGCACAACCTATTAATTCTTGCCCAGTGCCAACCCTGCAGAGCAATGCAGATACACCAGGGGCTTTTCTCTCACTCAGAGGAGTTTGGAACAGATCCACAAACTCTTTGCCCCTTAGTAGACCTCTTAGGGAGATGCAAGAGTCAAAATGATGGAGCAAGTCCATAAAATGTGCGGTACAGGCATTAAAAACTATTCACTTTATCTCAGGATCTCAAAAGAAATGCATACACAGAACTGTG
This sequence comes from Scytalopus superciliaris, assembly GCA_013400415.1. NCBI lineage: Eukaryota > Metazoa > Chordata > Aves > Passeriformes > Rhinocryptidae > Scytalopus > Scytalopus superciliaris. The sequence continues at coordinate 616,282 of VXBX01008682.1, forward strand.
CTACATGAAAGTAGTAATGATAAAAATAATAAGAACAGATTTTTTAGAGACTTCTCAGTAGATTTTAAGAATGCAAATCGTATGTATGCCTTATGGTTTCAGGTCTTTAGCAAACGTCAGGCCAAAAAGAGATGTCAAGGGAATAGGAATTAAAGATAGGGGTGAGAGTAGAAGGAAAAAAAACAACCTCCCACCTCTTCCACACAGCAATATCAGATTGATTCATATTTCAGAATAGGCTGAAAGGTAGATTTAGTCTGACCAAGGACAACAACTATTTGCAGTGATACAACATACTGTAAATCTTATGTCAGAGACTGGGCCATAAGTGATTTCTTCCCTGGAGCAGAGTTTTGCTGGCACTGGGCTCATGTTCCTGCTGAGGTTCCCACTTGCAGGTGAAAATCACCCTCATTTCCTTGCAACTTAATATCTGAAGCTTGGGAAAGATTTACTCCTACCAGGCTGGCCATCTGTTATCCTTCCTTAGTCTCTTCAAACTTCTAAAGATATCAGTAATTTTCCTCCCTGTCTGTCAATTTTATAGAAATAATACTGCCTTTGCATTCCTCTCATGAAATATTTCTATTACATTATTTTACTTTGCTGCATGTCATGATTAATATTCTCATTAAAATTTCTTTTACAGGCAGTTCTTTGGCATATTCTGATTTTCTGGAGCTCATTCCTTAAACATCTCCAGTTCCAAGCTCGTGTCTAGTCAACATCTGCCGCTTGCCAATAATCTAAAACTGGTAAAGTCATATACAAACCCAGAAATCTTGCAGCTCCCAGGGAAATCTGAAAGGAAATCCAACAGGGAAGCCACAGTTCCTGACAGATAGTATTCTACAATGTGCTTAAATCCTCATCCCATTGAAGAGTGCAAGTCTTTTCTGAAGAGAATACAGACAGATTTAGATTAAAAAAAATCAGAATATTAAAAGGAAATCAGAATTTAAAAGAAAAAAAAAGGAAGAATCTTAGAAATACAGTCTCTTTTTTTTTTTTTTTTGAAACCTGAGCCTTCTCTGTGCCAAGGGGTTTGGAACAACATTGGGAAGGGTCTGCAGGGACCAATTGGACTAATAGAGATGAACAAATTTGTTAAGTGAAAGGTCTTTTTAATTTCTTTCCAACCATGATTGAAGGGCAAAAGCCACTGAAGAACAGAAAAGCCTCTTAGGGAAAGACCTGCTGATCAACAGGGAACTATCGAGCACAATATTTTGTTTTAGTGAAATTTTTGGCATGTCCTGCAGTGATCAATGCCAGAGCTTTGGAGGGAGTGATAGCAATAGACTATAATTAGCTGTGATAACTCTTTACAATAACAAGTATATTCTGGCTTGAATTATTCATGAACTACTGCCTTATTTATGGCACTTCCAGCCTTTCTTTTCCTCTGCTAATGTGGGGTGGTTACGTTTTGGGTATTTATCTTTTTTCTTTTTTTTT
>VXBX01008682.1:617793-646266 GCA_013400415.1 Scytalopus superciliaris
TTTAATTTTGTCAGACACAATGTTTTAATTGCTGGGCACAGGAATAAATAAATAAACAAGATTCAGGAAAAGAGAGGAGAAAAACAAAAGTTCTCAGCAAGAATCAAGTTTTCACTCCCAGCTGGAGCGAGCAACAGGATGGGGATTTCTATGTTCTCCATCAACTACTTGTCCTTCTGACAATGTAGTATATAAACTGCCTAATTGGAAGGAAGAAGGGATTCTTTCTATGGGAAGAAGCAGGCTCTTCATCTCTCTGAGCATGATTTCTCACCAGGCAGATGAGGGGTTTCAGCTTTCCCCCAAGGTCCCCCAAATGAAGTACCCAAGGAAGTGCTTGGCCAATGTTCTGCATCTGACTGATGTCTCTCCTCCCAGCAAATTGACCCAAAGGCTGGGATTTTTGACTTTTTAACTTGAGAGATGCATTGTTTAGTTAAGTTCCAGCTAGAAAAAAGTGATGAGGGATGTATTGTGCATTAAAAATTAATTCACATTGGCAGCCCAAGATGATGTTCTCTATTCACAGAACAAGAACAGTCAGGCACTCAAGGGCTGCTGCTTCAGTTTGCTCTTGCTCCACCTTCTATCCTTGTCTTTAGGAGTCTATTTCCTGGGAGAAAACGAGTTCTCTGCCTTACTGCAGGGAATACTTCTTGCCTTTTGGCTATAAAAGTATCAGTCCTCCAGGAATGAAGGCTCTGATCCAGAAAATCAGAGAAACAACTTCACTCTCCTTTAAAATCAGAACGTTATGCTTATAAAGGAAGCAAAGCAGCTGCAGATCTCACCTGAGGCAGAATGCTGTTCGTAGCAAAACCTCCTTCCACCTATTCAATGGCCATCTTTATTGTAGGATTATTTTAGCCCTGGCAGTGTTCAAGGCCAGTCTGGGTGGAGCCCTGAACAATCTGATCTAAGGGGGGTATCCCTGCCCATGGTGGGAGGTTGGAATGAGATGATCCTTAGGGACTCTTCCAACCTAAACCACTCTGTGTTTCTATTCTATGATCCATTTTGGGTTTGGGTTGAAAGCGACACTTAAAGGTCACACATTTTGGGGATTTGGGGGATCTAAGCCCAAGAATCACCCATATTTATTTCTCCAGATAGCCCTCCAACAACAAAAAAACCCTTCCAATTAAAAAATATATATTTTTCGTGTGAGATCTTGAACCTCTATTACAATGCTTTTCTATACCCAGAATTTGCAAACCACTTGCCCTTCACAGCAGCTTCCACTTAGTTATGTGCTGAACCAAAATGCTTCTTTCCAAAAGGTGCAGTAATGCCCACTTTGGATAAGGGCTTGGAAATATGACTTCTCACCACAACCTCCCTGAAGGAAAACTGCCATGTGTCTCCCAAAAGGGAATGAAAGTCACCTAATGGCCAGAAAGTCATCTGACATGAACTGTATTAATAGATAAATTGTTAAGAGATTGCAGAAGCACCTGATACCTCACATGGTGTGAAACTGCATGTTGGACAAAACCAATATGCACACATAGGGACACTCTTTATTCATCATCATTTATCCAGAGCAGAGGAAGAGCACTGAATCATGGAGTGGTTTGGGTTGGAAGGGACTTTGAAGATCATCTCATTCCAGCACCCCTGCAATGGGCAGGATGATATTCCACTGGATCAGGTTGCTCAAGCCCTGTCTAACCTGGGCTTGAACACTTCCAGGAATGGGGCATTGGGGAACCTCTACCGGGGCCTCATCACCCTCATAAGTAAAGAATTTTTTCCTAATATCTAATCTAAACCTACTCTCTGCCAACGTGAAGCCATTTCCCCTTGTCTTGTCACTAACGTGCCCTTGAGAAAAGTCCCTCTCCACCTTTCTCATAGGCTCTCTACAGGTACTGGAAGGCTGTAATTAGGTCACCCCAAAGCCTTTTCCAGACTGAACAATCCCAGCTGTCCCAGCCTTTCCTCACAGCAGAGTTGCCCCATCCCTCTGATCATCTTGGTGTCCCTCCTCTGGACTTGCTCCACAGCTCCATGTCCTTCCCGTGCTGGGACCCCAGAGCTGGAGGCAGCTTGTCAGGTGGGGTCTTACCAGAGCAGAGCAGAGGGGCAGAATCCCTTCTCTCATCTGCTGCCCACACTGCTTTGGATGTAGCCCAGGACATATTTGGGTTTCCAGGCTGGAAGTGCACATTTCCAGGTCATGCTCAGCCTCTCATCCACCAGCACCACTAAGTCCTTCTCTGACACCCCAAGAGCATTAATTGGTGTTGGATTTCTGAACACTTTAGAGTCAAACAATGCCAAAAGATACTTGGCACTGAAAGACCTTTTACAAAACTTGGCTTTGAGGTCTGCCAGCTTCAGAGGTGATCTCTGCATGCCCTAGAGGCTGAGAGAGGACAGACATCATGTTCTACTAACAAAGACAGCACCTTGGGTTTATGATTCATTTCCCAAACAGCTTTCTGGTTGCATAATACTGTCCTGAGACTTGCCACCTATGGTGGGAAAGAAAACACCCCTCAAGGGATCCTTCCAGGTTTCCCTGACATTTAAGAGCAGTTGCTTGACACCTAAAAGGAGACAGGAAGGGTGAAATGGTGTGGGAGAAAGAGGATGAGTAAATCACAAGACCGTGTATTTGGGAGACATCCCTGTTCTCACCCATGCAGAGGACGTGTGAATCACTGCTGAACGGTCTGCTGAGCTGACTGTGCATCTTTCACCTCAACTGCTGCACTTCTCCATCAGCAGCAACTGGGGCAGAGGACACATTCAATAGCTACTGAATATAATTAAGTCTAATTGCAAAGTTAATTGTTGAGGAGAAGGGAGGGGGAGAGTAAAACAAACAGCATGAAACTAAGTGAGGATATCGGAGCTCAGTGGTCTGATATCCTCAAGATAAAGCTGAAATTCAGCTTCCTTGCCCCATATCCACTGCATCCTCCTGCGTCTGTGTGAGCCTAGCACTCCTTGCTTCTCTGACTGAACACCAATGACTACCAAACCCTTCTCTGCCCAAGAAAAGGACTCAGCCCTATCAGCAGCTAAGGCATCAAACATCTCAGCAGCATTCACATGAAAACTTGCTCAGGCTGGGACTCAGAGAGAGCCAGGGCATCTTGGTACTGGGAGAATATTTTTTTGACTGCATCACAAGCCTGGCTGTCCATGGGTTATATTCCCAGATGATATCCATTGCTGGAGGTTCATTGACTAGGACAGAGCTATTCTGCTGCTACAGCTTGCTCAGTTATCTCTTAGATGATGCTTCATTCAGAAATCAAGACTGAAGTCTTCCCAAATCTGACCTACTGTGACAATTCAAGGCCTCCAGTCTGAAGGAAAGTCCCTGGGGATATGTTAAGTGTGGAGCAAGCTTGGAGACATAGGAAGGAATGAAAAAACTCAAGTTTATTATCACTGCTGGCAGGCTTAGGAAAGTGATATTCATCCTTGTGCTTCAGTGCTTAAGTTCAGCCCTTAACTTTTAGAGACTGGAGTGGAATCTGTTCTCTATCCATGAAAGGACCAATTACAGGAACTGTCAGAGGTGGAATGCCACCCCACCTGGATTTTTACAGGGGTCCAGCCTGGGCTTTGAGACCTGGAGGACCATGGTGCATGCAGCCTCCTGCTTTTGGTAGTGAGTAGATCCTGGAAGCACTTTCCAACACTGAAAGGAGCTGTGCCAGGCATGGAATGTTGGGAATAAAAGGGTCAGTGATGTGGCAGCACAGCCTGAATGACTGTACTGCTCAAACAACCCCAGGCAGTCACTCTTCTGTGATGCAACATTAAAATACCAATTTGCAATTGGAGTGAGTTTCTTGTTTATTCAGGGGAATTTCTTCTCCACTCCACATTCCACGCAATTTTGGAGTCTCCCAATAAAAAGAGCCACAAAGGAAAGACAAAACCACATTGATATTCTCCATTGTAAAAACCCCAAGAGAGATGAAGGTAAATCCCTGGAAGATGCCTATTAGTCAGATTCTTCCTGAGTTTGGCACATGTGCTCGGTCAACATCTCACCTATGCTGGGTGAGGCCAAGACAACTTTCACATGCCTAGTGTGCACTAGGATGATGGTAATGGAAGGAACAACCCTGTGACAAAGAGCAGGGCTTGCCTGTCCTCTGAGTTGTCACAGGAGAAGCAGCACCATCGGAACCTCTCCTGGAACCAAACCCTAAATCTTCCCAGGTGGCTGCCCCAAAAAGTCATAGTTATTTCCAAAGACATATTTTGGCCACAGCTCTGTCGCTCAGCTCAAAGACTACAGAATAAGCACAGGGAAAGATCTTCCCCATCAAGGGGAAACAAACCAAGACCCTTTTTGACCACCACGTATGAGCAAAACCCACAAGATTGTTGTGTCAGGGATTTGCAATGGGAAACATATAACAAAGTCAGGTGATTTCATTGGGGACAAGGGTTCTTTGATTCTCTGCAACTGCTATTTTTTCTGTTGTTCTAATATGATCAGCAGGGAAGCAGGGTGAGAGGGATGGAGGAAATCCAGCTGTTGCCATGGCAGCCTCTAGCTGGCCATCTCCCACATCACTTGAGTTTCTCAGTGCTGTTTCCCTTCAGTACCAGCTCCTGGTTTCAGATCAGAGAAGTTTTCCTACTGGGGATGGCAGGGAGTGAGTGTGTGTGTGTGCAAAGCAGGGAAGAGAAGGGACCAGCAGTCAGTATAGGATGGGAAGAGGTGGCCTGGGAGAAGGAAGGACCTCATGAGAGTGGGTGAGGACAGACCATCAGAAGTGAAGGTGAATGCAGTGATAGATAGAAGGGAAGCATTTAAAGTCAGAAACAGAATTAGCTTTTTGGGGACCTCAGGCAGAGACCTAGAAATAGTCTAATTTCGACTGACACCCAAAGCTGATGGAGCTTCCCCTGCCACAAGAGCCCCTTAAAAAACACTCCACTCTTTTCCCTCTAAACCCATCTCTGGCTTCTGCCACAAATAGCAGCCAAGCTCAGGCTCTAAGTTTAGTCCCCGTCATGTTTAAGATCTTAATGCAGCCCAGACGTTAAAAATTAATGTCCTGGCAGTTCCCATTTTCACAAGGGCCTGTTGGAGATAATGACGCTGCCTCAGTGAGCACTTCATAAGTTAATCATACGCTATCACTCCTCCCTGCCCTGAAGATGGAAGCAGAGAAGTTCTGCTCACAAAGTTTCAGCATTTGTGGCTCTTGTTTAAGACAGTTTTTCATGCTTCTGCAGGATTTAACCAGCTACTTCCTGAAGTTTCCAGGCAGTAAATGTTAAGAGCTCACAGAAGTGTTAATGGGAGCCAAGTGATAAAGGCTGGCTGAGAAGTTTCTACTGTTCTAGATATTAAAAGGAAAAACACACTCAAAGGGCTGGAAGGTTAAAATTCATGACCTACTCTACATCTGGCATTATGCAGCTGGGGAGAGTCCACTAAGAGTTTGCTCTGTGCACCACAGAAAGCTTACAAAGGCACAGGTTTTCTCAGAAGAAAACTCCTACAAGCCACAAAACTACAGTGCACCACATTAAAACAGCAAGAGGAAAGACAGGTTGTTTAAAAATCTGGGCCACAGCAATGATTATTTTTTTAATGGAAAGCATCGTGGTAGCCTTAAATTGACTATATTTAACACTCCTAAGGAAAACCTGACCGGGTGGATAATGGAAAATGCCTCTGAGATCATTGAGCCCAACTGTTAACCCAGCACTGCCAGATCCACTACTAAACCATGTCCCTAAGCACCACATCTATTTGTTTTTTGAACACTTCCAGAAATGGTGATTCCAATACTTCCCTGGGCAGTTCCAGTGTCTGACCACTCTTTCAGTGAAAGAATTTTTCCTGCTACCCAATCTGGAGCTCCCCTGACACAAGTTCAGGCAATGGACCAGCCCTAAGCAGCCCCTTGTATCCTCCCTCATTTTTCACTCTCAGCAACATTAACTTCTTCAACCTCCTAAAGATTACAGAACCATCCTGTCCCTGGAAAACAGAAACACTTCCCCTCAACTGTATCATTCTTACTCTTTCTTTCCAGTCCCTGCATGTTTTCACACGTCTTCACAATCCCAACTTTGTTCAGCTCTGATGTCTGGTGTCTCCATAGAGATAAACAGGTAGTTTCGTATCCTGTTCTCAGGCTTTGGCTGAAATCAAGATGCACATGGGATGTCAGAAAATCTAAGCAGGTTATAGTCCTTCCTCACAGCCATGACAGGGCCGAGATTTGTTGTTCTTTTCCCAAGTATCAAGAAAAGGCAGCGGTACCTCCTCTTTCCCTCCCCAATTAAAGTTCCAAATGGAACCTTCAGTCCTTGCTCCTCTCTTGCTTCCTCCTCCTCCTCCTCCACCCTGGGCTGCCACTTTCCACCAGGCCTCATACATGTCACTTTCTAGGATATTTTTTTTCACCAAAGCTACAGTTCTTGCTTCACTGGGATCCTTTTATAATGCCACTCTACCTCCTGCATCTTTTTCCTCCTCCTGAGCATCATCCCCGCTTCCTCTCCTTTGTTCTAAAGTACATTTCTCTCTGCAGTATTTTCCCTCAGCTAGAAGTCTCCAGCATAGGAAATTAGCACCAGCAATTATCCTAATACCCCTAAACCCTTCTAATCCCACGGTTGCTCTGTTTCAGACTCCTCAAGCTGAAGGCAATCCGCTGATTGTTTATTCTGCTCAGCAATGAGAATGAGGTTTAGGAGGAACAGAGCAGCTTGTTTCTGACTTCCTGCGCTTGTTGTCATGTATCTTTTGTTTTCACAGCCATGAAAGGCCACTGATGAGTGTAATCACAGGGGAAAACCCAGATCAGGGAAGAGTCCACAGTCAGAATGAGAAGGAATGGGTCAGAGGTTCATTGAAATCCATGGCCACATAAAATAATTGCATAAATATAAAACTATACCAACATGGGGATAGGAGGTGTGATTTTAGAGGCAGAAATAAACATTATAAGTGCTGAAATGGATAGAGATGTTATGCAGTGAGAGGTGTTTCTTAATGGCTTTTCAGGAATGAGACACCCTCCTAAATATAGTAAAGAAGCCATTCTGTTCACAAAAACTGTTTAAAGCATTGGCACAGCCCTACCATTAGCACGAGCACAGGAGGGACAGGTTTGATTCTTCACTTCTCTGAAAATGTAATAGAGCCCAGTTAGACACCCAACTTATTCCAGAGTGACTGGGGAGGATTAAAAAAATAATTAAACAGGGACTTTATCTTGTACATGTCGGGCAGAAAGGGCAACAATGTGCACCTATCACGGAAGGGGATTTATCTCAGAAGGGACAACTTCAGTTCAGAGCATCCCAGTGACCCCCAGTCAAGGACAACAGGACACTCTCTGTCCTGGCGGCACTAGGAATTCTAGCCCTCCATTATGTTTGTCCTCTCCTTGCCCTTTGGAGGCAGGTGCAGCCACAACTCCTCTCCCCTGGGATGGTTCCGTGCTGGTACGTCCTCTGATGTGCCAGAGGAGGTCAAGATCTGTAATTTTCCATTACTGCAGCTTATCAAATGTCAGCATTCTGCCAGCCTTCAAAAATGTCTGTTCCCCTTGTCACCACCAGCACCTAAAAAAGCTCTTCCCCTCATTCCCTGCTCAAAATTTACAGGAGGGACTCAAACCTTGAGAGAGTTGTAGGCAAAAAAGGGAAGTGCCAAATCTCTTGTTTGTGTTGCCCCTTGTTCTCCATCCAGAGTGGAAATTTTCCCCATTCTTCACCCAGGACACCTGTTCGTTGCAAGTGGTCAATACTGAAGATATTACTTTTAATGCTTTGAAGGATCTTCAGCATCTTTGGCACATTATAGCACAGGAGTTACTATGGAAGCAGACACAAGAGATTTGGAGTTGCTTTCAGAGATCAAGGCAAACATCACCTTCAAAGAGATTCCCACTCTGCAAAGACCATGGGGAGATACGGTGTGTCCTAAGGAGAAGAGGTGGATCGAGGAGTCCCTATTGATAGACAAACTCACTGACACAAAATTGACGATTTCTGTATTGGGGAAGACATTGGTGCTTTTATTTATTTTGTTTGCAGGATTTACAAGGCCTCCACATGCTTATGAGACTTTTGGGAAAGGAACTGTAACAAAATCCTTGCCAGTGCTTTACTTAGGTGTTCATTCATACACGGGGAACTGCATCCAGACAAGGCTGGGTAAGAGGAAATCAGCCTGTAATCATTCTTTTCCATGGAGTTACAGACCAGGGAAAAGCTATATTAGTCCAGCTTCTCCTAACAGGTGGACAAATTATGTCCTATACTTCTCCTCCAGAATTATTTGGGCACTTAAAACAACATCAACAGCAACTTAGAGATGTTGGAACTCCAGCTGTAGCTTTTAGCTTATTTTGACTTCCTGTAGGTGAAAGCAGAAGTGCAGAGAGATGTGCAAATGGACAATAAAATTTGTTATAATTTCCCAAGTCACCTCTTCTCAGCAGGCTTTCAGCCAGACGCCAACACTGTTCATAAAGCAAGGCAAACAGATAAAATTAGAGTTGGCCAGTGTCAGCCTCCAGTTATCCTTCCAGACAGCTTGGGTTCATGGAGAGTCCTGCCTTGGAAAGAGTTTACAGATCAAAATTTGCTTCTTATATTCCTTGGCTCAGCTTTGACGCTACAAAACACCTTTTTCAAGCGTGGGAGTTGGAAGTCTTGGAGCAGGAGCACATTATCATCTGATGAAAGATGAGGTAACTAATCTTCTCCATTTGGACTTTTTTTCCTGGCCACGGATGCTTTATATGGAATTCTTGTGATTTTGCTTATGTGGGGTGTGGAAACCTCTATTTAGATGAGCAGGGAAGAGACACTGCCTTACCATCCAAGTGAACAAGATAAAAACCTATCAGGATTTTTTTATGTTTAGCTGGTTTTTCTAACCCAGCAAAGTCTAAGTATAAGAAATGCTCACTGAGAAGAAAAGGAACACACAGAACTTCAACCTCTCTGGCTGATCAAAGAAATTACCAGGGTAATTACTTAAGATGGATAGAAAGAAAATCTTTTATCAGAGTAAAGAGCTGGTGGGACTCACCAGTACAGGTCACGGGAGGAAAAGATACAAAGTCATTCTTCACACTCTGATTGGCCATTAATGACGAATTGCAATTAGCAAAGTAAGTAACCTTTTAGCAATTCTTTTAATCTTCACACATTCAGCCTTAGCAGTAAGTCTGTTTCAGATGGCATGAAGGCTGTTTAGGCTAAAAGCAACTGGTTTTTAATCTTTGTGCTTTAGTGAACGGAGAAGTCACCAAAGAGAATCTCCTTATCCAGGTAGGGAAGAAATCAAAAGTGCAGTGATCTGAGTGGCAAATGCTGTTGCCATTACAGCACCTTTGCAGCTTGTGCCTTGCTACACTTTTATTTTATTTTGCTTTTTCAAAATCCAATATTTTTTTTCCTATCCCATTTTCAGAAATTGATTCTTATGCAGCCTTCGACAGCATGTTCAGTAAATCTTCCAATCCCTTATTATGCCCTATTCTTCTCTGACCACCATCTGATATGTTTTCTTATCATACTTATTCTACAAATGGAGAGTCTCCAGATTTCATAAATCTGGTGAGCCTGGGTTGGGATTAAGACGAGGAGCAGGCAACAGATTTGCAGCTGTAAAAGTAATTTACTGTCTCTTGTTTTCCTTCTTTGCTGCTGACAGCTTATATTGTTGATTACTCCTTAATACTTCAGCAATTAGTGAAACATTTGGAAAAAAACATTCATCATCAAAAGTCAACTGTTTCATTTCCCAAGGCCTCCCTCTGGTGACAAGGACTTGGATCTCAAGGACTGTGAGTTCTCAACCTCTCGGCAGCTCAGGGGGGGATCAGCGAGGAGCAAGACCCTCAAAACACCAGATAAAGATTAAATTCTTTATGGAAGCTTTCTGAAGAGCCAGGGACATTGTGAAAATATATCTTATTTTTTATCAGCTCTTCAGCACTTGTCATCTTTTGTTCTGATCAGCTGCTCAGAACAGGAACAGAATTAAATGGGTGTATATGTGTAAAGCACATAGGGGGAGAGAGATGTACACACAGTCACCCAAGGCTGAATGAAGACTTCAGAAATTCCAAAATTTATGTCTGGAAATGTTAGTATATAACCAACAAATCTAATTTTTTAAAAAGCTTGGAAAACTGCCTCTATTTGTGATATGTGGACTTGGTTGAACCACTTTATGGGTGAAATGACTGTGATTCATGATCTCTATTTTATCAAATATAATTTAATATAGAATTCAATTGAAGGGATCATTAATATATGGCAGTCATAGACAGTTTGACAAAAATCAGTGAGTAAAAATTGGTTCTTAGATAAGGTGTTTTGAAAGAAAAAATTTGTCCACAAACATTCAAAACGTTTTCCCAATGAACTAATGGGAAGGGAAGGGAAGGGAAGGGAAGGGAAGGGAAGGGAAGGGAAGGGAAGGGTTAAACTAACTGGGGTTTTATTATTTTTGTTGTTGCTATTATTATTATTGTTAAGAATAATAAAAAGGTTATTATTAATATTATTAAATTGTATGTGTATTATTAAATTGCCATGACTACCCTTATCAGTTCTTTTATTCCCAATCAATTTAGAGAGCATCCACATTGAAGAGATTTAAATTCTGTCTCTGAAACCAGTTAAATTCACCTTCATTTCAAAGTGCCTCTTGTTCCCCAGTTTCAGCAGAAGAGCTCAGGGGTTAAGAGAGCTGTCATAGCTTGAGTAACAATTTGCAGCCTTGGATTCCAAATGGTTGCCTAGCAGTAAAAAACTCCTTCCACACCACTCCCAGTTGGAGGTGTTCCCTATTTCATATATATAGTTAGCTATAAAGATCATATGTAGGAATACATAAGATTTATTAATAGGAGCTCCCTGTCAAAATCAGAGTATTGAGTAAAACTGGAAAAAGCCAAATCCTTGCAAAGGCAATGGAGCATCACAGAGAGGCAGCAGCTCAGAGCAGCAAATCAGTGTTGGATAAGAGCAACAGATGAAATGAACTAGTACAAAGCACTATTCTCAAGGAATTTTTGGGGATAATTCCTTCACCTTAAGGGAAACACTAGAATGGTATTTAGTCAAGGTCATTCCCAACAAAACATCTTGCATTTTGGGGTTTTTAAATGTCTATTTATATATATGTATATAAATTACATATATATAAATATATAATGGCAGAAGAGACATTTATGTTCATGCAGTTTGTCCTCGGGCAGAATAAAGCCATTGAATCTCACCCAAGAATCCAAGAATTCCTGTGCTGCACCCAAAGTTCAGCACAACCCCCCCAGTTACACCTCACTTGCGCATTTTCCCCATGAGCCATTCAGCAGTGGTGACTGACAGCACAAACAATGCCTTGGATGTTGTTTTTCCCATAAAAAAAGCTGCAGTGATGAGCCTGGCAGAAAGGAGACTCATATTTATCCACAAGGCAGAGTAAGCTTCCTTTCTCCTAACTCATCCCATGATTTTGCAAAGGCACCAACCATCATTTAAGTTTTCTCTCATAGTCAGTCTCTGGCTATTAATGATTTTCTCCTTCTGGTCAATAGATCACAGGCAGAAGCTGCCTGGCTTTTGCTCAGACCAGTGAAACAGGCTTTTCATAAACTCCAGGTCTCTTTTTTCCTATTTAGGTCAGGAGTTAACATCCCTTATCACAAGCAAGGGGTCATGTCCTGCTGTTTGAAGTCAGCCTTCTCCAAAAGGGCTGCCAGGAGGAGCATCCAGGGAAAGCTGGGCTGAATTGAGACCTGTGCCCAAGCACAGCAGAGTGAACAACACTGCAATATGCTGCCAAATACTCTCAGTGCATCTTGAGTGAGTTTTGCACAGAGGCCTTTTCTGGCCTAAGACACAAGAGAAAGAAATAGTGCTAAATCCCCTCTTTTTTTTTTTCTTGGCAGAAAACAACCTACACTGTCCCAGCCTATCAGGCTTGGCTTGCTGGAAATTAGGAGGTCAGAAGGAGCTGCCCCAGCCTGCAATATCTTTGACCCCACCGTGCTGTCTGGAGAGATTATCTCCCTGTAGGTCAAAGGAGTTCAAGCCCTGTCTTGGAAAATGAGAACAGTGAGTTTTGGGGTCTCAAGACTCCTAAAAAACCTTCTACTCAGATCTCATAGATTGAGCTGGTCACACCCCAGCAACTGCAGTGGTGCAGAGGTGATCAAAGGGACTGTGTTTTTCTTCTCCCCACTCCACCATGCATACCAGTGCCAGGAGGGTCACGTCCACACCAGATATCTCCAGATGAGATGAGCACTGCAGGCAAATCACAGCTCCCAGATGGATTTGTCCTGCTGTTCCCTTTCACCACATTTAAGACAAAAGCCGAGCCAGTTGCATGGATGGATTTTTGCAGCTGACATACCCCTGCCAGTTGGAGAATCCACCTGGCATGTGAGGGATCTTCTATCCTCAGTTATGGGACAGCACCTGTTTCCATCTTTCCAGCTCTGAGCATCCAGCACCTTCCCATTGTTGTCTACAAGGAGGGGACCAAGCACCACCAGCACAAGGGAGGCAGGGGACCAGGATGGGAGGTAGCAGTCTCTCCTCTGAAGATACAAACCTTTACTTTGCTGCTTACCAAAAACCCTTCCAAGGGGGTTACACCATCCTCCTCCTTCCTCTAGCCCTGTTCCCTCCTGCCCCAGCAAAGTGAACAAGGCAAAGGGCTCTGTTGTTTCAGACCCCTGAAGGAAAAGAAGAATTAAAAAGCAGCCCATCCTCCCCGCCTCGCATGTGACGAGCCACAGAAGAGCAGCGGGGCTGCCAAGCCTGGTGACTAAGGCCAAAGAGAGAGGAGATAGAGGAACACAAGGGCCTGCTTGTTTGGGTTTTGTTTGGGGAGTTATTTGAAATTCAGCAGCGACTGGCATTGGAGAACAGAGTCCACTCAGAGTCTCTCTCTTCCCATTCATCCTCGTCTTGGCAAAGAAGGGAGGGGGGAATGCAGGCTGAGGGGCAGGAAAAACAACCAGCCTCCTTATAATAATTCCTGCCTGATAGAGGCATCCTCTGCCCATGGGGAGGCATTTGAACCTTGACTTCATGGACTTTGGAGGGAAGTCATGGCAGCACAAAGCCTTGATGCCCACAGCAGCCTGGTGCTGAATGAGTCTCTCCTTAGCAGCGCTTTTGGCAAGTCTTACCTCCTGCTTTGTGAAGGTCAAGTAACTTCTTTGCCTCTGCCTTAGTTTCCCCAGGTGTAACATAAGAGTAAAACTGTCACATTTAAAAAATGGGGACACTCCTAAGCCAAAAGCTAAAAAAGAGCAAAGTGGTTCCTATGGAGCAGAAAATAACCACAGAAGACAAAGATACAGATTGGGTAAAAGCAAACAACATGCTGTGAAGAAGGCAACATATCAATCTAGCACACACTGGGGGGGGGGGATATTTCCAGGTTTCCAAATATAGAGAAGACACTATCTTTGGCCATATCTAAAGTATTGTCTCCATTTTTGTGCTTGGGTTCAAGAAACGTGAATTCACACTGAGACTGGGTTGCAGAGAAAAATCACTAAGATAAGCAGGAGAACATAAGACTTATCAGAAGACACTGGTGCATTTGGCTTTGTAAAAGGAAGGTGAAGAGAAAATTAAAATACTGTAATTAAAACTCTGAGAAGGAAGCATCAGGGGAAGAAAAAAATATTAAATCAAATGGCAATAATGCCATGAGAATAAACAGGCTTTATTTGGCAAAAAAAAATATACCTGGGTTGAGGCTTTAGCCACCAGAAAACTTATTGTCCAGGACAGTCAATCTTGTATGTGTAGCAAGGAAACCTCCCTGCTACTGTGGAGGTGGAGTTCACTGGGAAGGCAACTGTTTTTGGGAAGTGTCCTTCCAGTTCTGCCCTTCTCTATCAAATGAGATGGAAAGAGAGATGGAAAAATCTCCACACCTCTGTAGCTTCCATCTATAGAGCTGAACACAACAGGGGGCTTTGCTTTAATGTGTTTCTCTGCCCCGTGAGATGCCGCCTCGCTGTTTTCTCTCAGGTGTTTGGTGAGTCATCAGCAACTGAGGGAAAGTTTTCTGGTCTAACCTTACATTAAAGTCTCTGGTAGCTCAAGGACTCAAGTGACAGCCTACAGACTTGGCATCTACCTTCTGCGGGCAGGACAGACTGCTTCCATCTGTCTGCTCATTTTTAATCATCTCTAATGCTTTATCCTCAAGGTACAGGTATTTTAGGGGTCCAGGGCAAATTCTAGAGGTATAGCTTGATGTTAAGGTACAGCATGATGTTAAGGTACAGAATGATGTTAGCAAGCCAGGTCACATTCAAATTACTTGGTACAAGCCCAACAGTCCTTTTCATTCTATAATCCATCCATGTCCATGGCAGGGAAGTTGGAGCTGAATGATCTTTAAGGTCCTTTCCACCCCATCTTATGATTCTACTCTATCCTTACTGAGCTTTCTTGGATCCTCCTTTTCCTTATCTGAGCCTCAATCTCCTGGTAAACTTCTGAGGGTTGTTGAACACCACAGAACTGGGGGCAGAAACCTCCTCTTCATCAGCTTTATTCCCTTCTGCTTGACTTTCCTCATGGTGGAAAAGCAAAGGGATTTGAGACACATGAACCATCTCCTGCCCTCTTTTAACATGGCAGAAATCTTTGCACATGTGCAAACCTGAACCCAGAGAAATTATCACTCTGAGTACAGTGACCCTTAATCCTTTCCTATCTGTATTATCCCATGACGTTCCTCCTGCACTCTTTACCCTCTCCAGCACGTGCATATTTAGAATAATAGAATCATTAAGGTTGGAAAAGGCCTCTAAGATCAAGTCCAAGCAATAACCCACTTACTTACAGCAGAGGGACAAGGTTCTTTATGATTTTGCTCCACATAGATGTGACACTCAGCCTCTATCCCACATTTAAGTCTCATCTTCAAGTCCAAAGTTCTTGTTGATGCATTTCTGTTGCCTAAATTTAAGCAATTTTAAGCAAAAAAACCCAGATTTTGATCTCCACATTCCCAGTGAACCTAAAACTACACATACTTTGCAGCCAAGATGCTGATAAATGTGGCTACAGTGCCAGAGAGACCTTCATTCCCTGTGAACTGCTGCTTTCAGTTTCTAAGATGCTGCTGTTCGAGAGACAGAGCTCCTTGGAGACGGAAAGAAAAGATACAGAGGCAAATACTTCACTCCCCATGGAGACTGTATTCTGTCCTTATTACTTCTTGGTAATCTCCTGGTCCATTCTGACTTACCTCTGCCCTCAGATTCTGATACATTTGGGACAGAACTGGCAATCAGAATTCCTTAAGTTATGTAATTATTCAAGACAGATAATATTAAAAAATAAGTAGCAATTAAAAAAAAAATCCCATCTGTGGTTGTTGAATCAAGCAGGAGTGGCTGACCACACAAATTCCAGACCATAAAAAAATAAATTAAAAAATAAAGATTCCTTAGCAACACGCTTTGAAGGGATCCAGTTCCAAGACTCCGAGATTTTTTACTTTGGCTGTGTTTCATGACTAGGTGAGCAAAGGTGAGGCCACGGATCTCTCCATTCAGCCCATGCAAGACCTCAAACAAGACTGTACAAGTCACAGTTAAACCCAGTCTGGCTGCAGGTTTTGGAGCAGAGCCTCCAGCCCCCAGGAGGAGCAGTATTGTGACCCTGGTCAAAGGAATGTGGAGTCCCTCCTTACCCCTGCCTTTCACTGTGCTTGTCCCTCACCACTGCCAGCTATTTTGTCCCTCAGCACCTTGTCCGTGTTACTATTTCAGACTGGGTGTCCTGTGTTACCTTGTTCTCATTCCACTAAAGGAAAAAAAACCCCAAAATAACAAAAACCAAAAAACATCATCAAAACCTCCCAACAACCAGAAAAAAAAAAAAAAATCCACTAATTAAGACAAACAGGCTGAAAATATGGATATTTTGCTGAAGTTCTGAAGCAAATGACATCTTCCCAGGAATACAGTAGTGGACACAGGCACATGTTTTTTATTTATAGCTCTGGTTTTACTGCAGTCACTCGATCAAGCATAGCCAGGGCTGCATTTAGGCAAATGTGGTTCATTTCTCCCCAGCTCAGCTTTAAAGGGCAGTTAATAGCTTGTCCAGGGTGTTTGTGAGGAATTTTATGAGCATAACTTAATAACAGAGATAGAAAACTGTCATTCAAGAAATGCAGCAAGAGAGGGAGGCAGATCCCCCCCAGTTGCTGCCCTCCCAAAGAGTGGACTAGGATATAGAGATGATCCCAGGAGGAGCCAGGCTCCCATTTTCCTGCTAGAGCCCTGATTCAAGGCTCAAATCTCCCTCTAACCTGCTCCATTCATCACCTCTTGGATGCCTCTCAATCCAGGTAAGACATCTCTCTGACAGGTTCACCTGGCTCCTACTCCAAGTGCATCCATGCAGTTGTGGTGGGATGAATCTGCCATCCCTGCCTACAGGAGCTTAGATAGGGGATCCTCACGATTCCTTTTGACCTCACAAGTGCTGACTTTCCTTTTCTCCCCCTCTCTGATGTTCATTGCTCAGCAAAGAGACCACTTAAATCAGATAAGGCCAAAATGTGGCTCCAGCACCAGCTATTGAGATGCTGGAAGTGATGATCAGGTGATAAATTTGGTCTAATTCCTCTTGCTGTCATCCTGTTCCCTCTCTTCCCTTCAATGATCTCTCTCCAACTTTAATCTCACTCCTGGTAAGACCCTTGAAAATGTTTAAAAGCTTTCCTGGAATTAAAAAAGTAATGATTCTTCTCCTTGATCTCCTCTGAACATTATGTCTCAAATTTGCTGTTGAATTTAGAGGATGTGCCTACACCCCATTACCATGACAGGACCCACACAAAGACATCAACATCAGGTAACTTATTAATCCCTTGCACTGACTTTGAGTTGCATTTTCCCCTGCAGGCTCCAGCCCTGTCCTCCTATCCTACATTGTGGCAGAAATGATGTTCATTCCCAAACACCCAGGAATAGATCTGGGCCAGTTCCATTCCCTATAAACTTGCACTTTGCTGTCACAGATGTCATCCCTGACGTTTAGATCTACCTCAGTCTATCTGTTGGCTGGAAGCAAACGGGAGGGCAATCAGAATCCTCCTGACACAGCAAATCTGGGGAGGAGAAAGGGGGAATCAATTTTTATAATACGTGTTTGGCACTACATAATAGATATAACTCTAAATGCAAGCCATAAAGTTGGAGAGGCTTATAAATTAAATCCATTCCGTCCCTTTTAACTAAAAAGTGACCTTACCATAGAATTAAATGTGGGTTTTACCCAGTGATCTATGGAGTTGTTAAAGTGCATTGTTGCAGGGTGATGTTATAGTACAGAGAGGAGCCCCCAGACAGTCATCTCCACCCAGTTCAACCCATGGGCTGCTGTTTGATTTAAAATTAACACAGGACAATGGGAGAGCTGGGAATTTCACCCCCCTCTCTGCCAAAAGAAGGTGACTCATGTCTCTGCTGGGAACTTCTCTGGCCAGGTTCTCCTCTGAACTATGACCAGTCTTGGGATGGGAAAGGGCTACCTAAGCAAGACTGAAGAAAATGTTCTAAAAACATTTTCTAAAAATTGAACTGTCTGCACAAATGCAGGGCAGTTTTTGGATCTGTTTAGTTTACCAAGCCCTAGCTACAGCACAAGAGGGAGAGAGGATTGGAAAGCACCCTGGGGTTCAGCAAAATGTCATCATGGTGGAGAAAAAAGGGCTGGACTAATCTGATTACTCAGATAGTGACTCCATCCCCCTGTTCCAATAATAATACAGGAGAATCTGAAATACAGAAGACTTGACATTGTAATCCAGCCCAGAGGACACAGTTTAGGATGTTGCTGAATGCTTTTGAATGGCCAGAAATTATCTGGTTTTGTCTCCCAAGAAAATACAGTTTGGAAGGCACTGCTGGGTTACAGGTTGGTGTTGATGGATAAAGGCTCTTCGAGCCTGCAGGAGACTCAGGGCTCCTCTGAACATAACCCAGCATTGAAGGCCGTTCCACTTCCCATCAGTACAGCAGTGAGGAAAATCACTTCCCCCATGCCATGGATGAAACAGATGCTCAGGGAAGTCAGCAGAGTGTTACCTCATTACTACTGAGAAGTGGTGCAAAGGAGGAGCCAGGAGACTTCCCAGATACTGGATGTCACTGGAACTTGGACCGAAAAAAGTGCTGCCAGGTCTGTCTCACCTCTGTATACACTGGGCTGGTGTTGCCCTGAGAGGCACAAACATTCATCAAAGGTTTAGATTAGGTTTAGATTAGATATTAGGAATTTTATTTTCATGAAAAGGGTTGTTAAACATTGGAAAATACTGCCCAAGGAGGGGGTGGAGCCACCATCCCTGGAAGTGTTTAAAAATGCATGATATGACATTTGAGGACATGGTTTAGTGGTGAATGTGGTGGTGTTGGGTTGATAGTCGGACTAGATGATCTTAAAGGTCTTTTCCAACCTTAATGATTCTATGAAACAACAAGATCAGATTCAGGAGAGCAACCCAGATGGGTCGAGGTTCTGTTGGAGACTCATCTGAGATGCCACACCCCATTGTGCCTGGACACTGATGTCAAAGTCTACCTTCTCATTTTGGCCTTTCTTTTTCTCCTGACCACCTATTATTTATTGGCATTATTTCACTTAGCAGTGACATTTTATCTGCAGTTATACTGTTGGACTGCATAGGGACAGAGTTGAGTCTCAGGGACCATCTCAGGGAGGGACTGTCCCAGGCACTGGGCTCTATGGTCCTTGTGGGTCCCTTCCAACTTAGGAGATTTTATGAATCTAGGATAGACATTCACACCATGGATTTGTTACCCAGGTAACACCAAGCACTATCCAGGGGACAGCATGGCCCAGGAATTATTACTAATAAACCTTAGGACCAACACTAAGCCCCAGGTGGGGAGGTAGAGAGAACTTAGTCCTGTGGCACTGTGTCACTTAGTCAAAGAACAAACCCTGACATGTATTGTTGATTAATAATTGACATGATATTTCATTGATTGCAGATCTGCAGGGATTCAGACACCCCCCCACACACACATGAGATGCTGGAACTGCAAAGTACCTGGAAGCACTAACTAGAAGGAAAATAACTTTGATGCTACCCAGGTGAAATCCACCTCCACTCCTGAATTAAGAAGGAAAGATATTCTAAAAAAAGTTGATTTTGCAAAGCACAGCAGTGTTGAGCCTCAGTCAGAGTCTCTCCCAGCCACCATGGCACTGACAAAGACATCATGTTTACCCAGGCTTCCTCACTATTCTCTCACCTTGAATATTTACCAATGTCAGAGATTTTACTCTTAAAGGGGAAGAATAGTTAATATTTTACCAGAGCCTCAATAACTTTTGGAATCTTCCCTACAGATGCTATGAAATAAAGAGACACAGCCATTAATCAGAAATTGCTGGGCTGGGCTGGGTTGATGTTCTCTACCTCCTAATTCTGTCTGTTATACCACGGTAAAAATGCCAGTCTTTGTGCTGTTACCATTTCAAAGCTATTTATGGCTAATATTTGGCAAAATCCAAACACTGCAGACATCCAGGACTTGCAATCAAGGTTAAGGATCAATTCAAAAACAACTGAAGGACAAGAACCATCAGCAAGAGTCTTTGTCTCCAAATGAATTAATAAACAAATAAACAAATCCCAAAATAAATTCAAGCATTGAAACTGTAGTTGGATTTTCCACAGATATGGTTGGATTTGATGATCTCAAAGGTCTTTCCCAACCTTAACGATTCTATGACCATAAAATTCAGCTGCTTGCACACCAGCTTTTTGTCAGCCTACAGCTCTCACCTGTTTCTGCCACGGTAACACCACGAGGCACCAACTAAGAGCTGGATCCCATTGTATCCAAGAGGATGAACTTCCCTAACCTCACAAATCCCTGATCCAGATTTTCCTGAGGGTGAAAGTACCTAGGAAAGAGTGCAAAGAAACAGTTCAGGGGTAGTAACAGCTGTCCAGGAGCTTCACAGAGGAAAATGGCTGAGCTAGAGATGTAGCAAGATCCCAAGACCACCAGTTGTCGACCTCATGACTGCCAATGGTTCACTTTCCACCTAATTCATGGAAATTTTCACCTAAGCCATAGACCAACCAGCTGCCTCTGGGCTCAGAAGCTCTACATTGGCCATGCTCAAATTCAATGCTCTGCAACCCACAGGAATCAAGTGATGTAAATTCAAACAGGCTCGTCAAGAAAAACTCAGAGACGCCAGACAGCGTTGGTCAATAATTTGGGAAGGAATGAAGCAAAATAACTGAATGATTTGCTCTGTTGATGACCTAGGAAACAGCCAGACAAGTTGCCACAAAACCAGAGAAAATTAGGGTTCAGGCAGAGTCCCAGCTGTCAGTGTTTGATGAGGGCTGGGTGACTGGACAGAGCAATTACACCACCAAAATCACCTCCCAGACTGGAAGCCAATTTGCACAGCTAAAAATCCCTCTGGAATCCTCCTTCTCTGACTGTCTGAGGGGCTGTGGCAATCAGACGAACACTTGCAGAACAGGACACCTGAGTGGCAGGATGGGTCACTGAGCGGAAGGGATGGCTGAGCAGCACCGTTAATTCCCCACAACACTTCTGACATTTGCACTGCAGCGATTGATTTCTTCCCCCCCCCCTGCCCCCCCGGCCCCACTCCACTCCCCAGCTACAAATAACTTCCACAGGGAGATTACACTCCCTGCTCTGTAATCAACAGCAGCTTCAAAAGGGCTTAGCACTGAAAGAAAACCTCAGAGGGACGGCGTTAAGTGGGAAACAAACACAGCATTTGGGTTGTAATTTGAGGTGGGAGGCTGGGGTTTTAATAACCACATCGCTGCGCCGTGCTGGGCACCTCGCAGCTCACAAATCGCTTTTGTGAGAACAGGAGGTTGCAGGAGGAGTTTTGGGTCCACATGAAAGGCAGCCATGCCTGGCGCGGAGCATCCAAGGTGTTTAGTTGTGCATGGCAGTTGTATTTAGCACCAGTTTTCCTGTCATGTGCCAGCTCTGTCACCTGCACACAAAGCAGAGCCTGCTGACCCAGCTCCGGGATTGAGAAGAGTCGTGTCCTATTTACATCCAACCACCCTGGTGGGCAAGTGAAGGGAGGTGAGAAAAAGCAGTGCTTTGTCCCACATTCACCACACAAAATGGAAATAAATGTGGTGAGTTCCATAAACACATCTAAGACTTATTCAAGACAGGGGAGAGAAAGTTGTTTCTGTTCACTGAACCTTTTAAGATGAGGTCCAACTCAGCAAATACTCATTGCACTTGCTGGGAGCTGTTAGGAATCCCCAGTTGGCTTTACCAGCCATATCCCTTGTTCCCAGCATGTCCCACATCATACCTGAAGCTGTTGGTACTCAGGTGTTGGTACTCAGGGGCACTCTAGGATGGTCTTAGAGATCCTTTTGTGAAAGCATTTCTATTAATGAGAAGTCAAAAGGCAGACCAATCAAGGGAGGGACCCACCAGCCATCATCACCACAGAACAAGGAAGGAGATGTTGCAGCTTGTGGTGGAGGATCCCTCCTTTCCACATCCCAGAAAACTCCCCTTGATCACAGAACAAGCCAAGGCTTTTCGCAGGACAACTGAAGAACAGAAAAATGTTTCAGTGATGGGAGTAAAAGGATGTCAGCATCACATCTTAGGGCAAGTCATGTGCATGTTTCTAATCAAAGATGCTGCAGCATTGCCACTGGCCACAGCCCAGCCAAAACATCAGTGTGATACCCCAGAGAGAGGAAGGGGGATGACCTTACCAAGAGGCTCCTTGTCTAGAAAACTGGGGTCAAGTCAATAGGACATCAAACCAGGACTTTGTCCCAACACAGGGGAAGGACAATCTCTACGTCTTGAGGGGTGGTAAGGCCGTCTCATTCAGTAAGAAGAGCTTTTTCTCTCACTCAAAACACACCATGTGCTTAGATTTCAGTCCCCAGGCCTCAGTCTCAATCAGATTTCTTCCTTTCTGGGAAGGACACCCCAAAGGGTGGTGTCATGCAGTCTCACCTGGAGTTTCTTCTGCAAAACAGCCTTCAGTGCTTTCCCCAGGACACATTTAAATACCCTGCAGGACTCCTGCTCACCACATACAGGCATCTCATGAGGGCAGCTGTGTCCAGTGAGGACATCAAAGTCTGCAGCACAAGATGCTTGAGGTTGAAAGGGACCTCTGGAAATCACCTCCAACTGTCCTCACCATTTTCCCTGGTCTTGGAAGAGGATATCTGGACTGAGGATACTCCATCTGAAGGAATACCACTTCCAATGACATTTCCATGCCTGCAGGCATTTCCCATAGATAAGCAATTGTCTAGTCCCTGAGGAGTGCCTTGGTTACATCTACAAGCATGTCAGCTCTCACAGCAAAGGATGCCTTCCCGACATTTCCACTCATCCTACATAACTGGATCCCCCAGCTAACTAGCATTTTGCTGGGATCTCTCCCGGCTTCCCTCCTGCCCTCCCAGCCTTGCTGCTCTTCTGCCTGTCACCATCTCTCCTGCTGGTAGTAGCATCATCTCCATCTGGAGAATCTGGAAGTCCTGACAGCACTGCTATCCCTGTTAACATATCTAAAAACCCCAAGCTGGCAGGAAACAGCAAGTCCCACAGGACAGGCGGTATTTGACATTGTTCCTGTTATTTTTTAAGTATTCAGGATATGCAGCAAATGTGCATTCACTATTTACTTATTCCTTCATTTTCCTACATGGCTGACCTGCAAGTGCTAAAATGGGAAACTGGAAGGACAGTGCTGTGTCCAGTGATAGGACCCAAGGGAACATCATGCAGCTGTGTCAGAGGAGATTTAGGCTGGATATTGGGAAAAGGTTGTTTATCCGGAGGGTGGTTGGGCACTGGAACAGGCTCCCCAGCGTAATGGTTACAGCACTGCGGCTGACAGAGCTCAAGGAGTGTTTGGACAACACTTTTAGGCACATGGTAGTATTCTTGGGGTGTCTTGTGTAGGGTCAGAAGTTGAGCTTGTTGATCCTTGTGGGTCCCTTCCAACTCCAGACAGTCTATGATTCTACTGAGACCTGGGCAACTCAGAGACCTCTCCCATGCACATCCCATATATAGCTTCTCCCACAAACACCCATTTGTTTGTCTACGCACATGCTCTGTGAACACACTCTACATACTCCTTATCACAGCCTTACACTCCTTTGGCCTGACTGCACTCACCAGAGAAGACCAGGCACCAAATGTCCTTTGCCACGTACTCTCCTTAAATAAAAACTCACCCCTGGAGCCATCAGAGTTTCCCTAGAAAGATGCTGTGCCTCAGGCAACACTTGCAAGGCAGGCAGCATGTCTGACCACTGACTAACCATATCACTGCCAAGCTCCATCCCAAGTGTAAGTGCCAAGACAGCTCAACCCTGCTCAGGGAAGAGGTTCATTGACATTTACACATTTAACATCACCAACGACCTAAGAGACAGCAGCTGTACACGCTGCTAGGTTACAGAGATTTTCCTCTCCTCCCACCCCTGATTTCTGCTGTAGAAATCGGAGTCTCTGCTGTAATTTTGTCTTCATAGAGAGATATTCTTGGGGCACGTGTAAGAATGAAATTCCCTGACCATCACCTGCACACAGCAAGATTGCAATAAGCTCCAAAAAGCGAGGTGTTCACCCTTGCCCCTTCCTCTGTATGCACAAAGGTGTGGAGCATTTTGTTAGCAATTAACCCTTGTTTCAGCTCAATAGAGCTGATCAGATTGTAGAACAACATCTGAGAAGTGGAGATTAGAGGGCCAAGCTCTTTAGTACTTAAAGTACCAGTGCAGCTACTCAGAATCTGATTTCCCTTTCTTTGCTGGCAGTTGATTAAAGCCTTTTCAAGCAGTTCTTTCCAACCTGCAGATGCTTAAATCAGGTGATTGAGAAAAACTCTTTTTTTTTTTTTTTTTGTCTGAAAAATGGCAGCAGCATGTATCTTAAGTATCTCAGAACAAAAATCAAGCCCAGAAAACACACCTAAGTGTCTGTCTGTCTGTACAGACACACTAATGCATAGCTCTGATAGAGCTGACCACAGCAAACACGCAGAGGCTTTAATAACATGGTTCGAGAAGGGAGAAAATACTCTTGAAGCAGAAGCTGAGTCCAGAAATAGATTGTGAGAGGATCAATTTTTGCTGCATACTGATTTATTCAAACCTTCCACGGTGGCAAAGCCCTCTATAACAAAATATCTGATTACAGGACTATGACCATAAATTCCACACACCCTCAAGCAGTGGCCAATGAATAACTGACTTGTTAAGGGAACGGACCTGCACAATGAATAAATCTACCAACAGGGCTTTCAATACAAAAGACCCCATCGGGACAGATTTCCTTCTGAAGGTGTATCGACTTTCATTTGCAGGAACCAGCAGATATTTGTTTCCAGAAGATCACCATTGTTAGACTTCTGCTCAACAACGTCCACTATAAGTTAGAGTCCTACGCCAGGCTTAATCCATTTGCATATAATTGTGTGCTGGACTATATACAAAGGACCATTTTGAAGTGTTATACAAGGTCTCCTGGAAAAGTATGTCTGTAATCCAGAGGGAATTCAAGAAAGATACAGGAGTTTTGCATACTTCCAGAGCTATGGTTGCAGAAAGGCATCAACAAAATAAAGACTGAAAAAGGACAAGAAAACGTGACTCAGGAAGAACATTTAAGGGTGGACATGCATTCAGAGTCAAGGCACAAAAGGAATAATTAATTTCTGTTGCTTGGCTGGTGTCCTTCATCTCAGAATTCCAAAGGAAATGCTGTTTGACCACATCCAGTGGAATGGCTGGCACAGAGCCCCCCTGGGGAGGAGGAAGCCAGGCATCCCCATTTCACAAATGAGAACAACAAAGTGCAGAAAGACCAATGTCTTAATTAGCTGTGACCTGATCTCCTGGCCTGAGCCAAGAGGTTTGGCTGTGGATGAGATCAGCCCTATGAGGATGTCCTTGGTCCATAGTGGGAATTGCACTACAGCAGCTTCTAAAATCAAGTCATGGAGTTTAATGTTGGGTAGACCAAATCTCCAGAGGTTTGTTGATCTGTAAACTTGAATGACCATCTCCAAGAAGACAGGAGCACAGATGGAACAGAGGCAAAGGGTTTCTGCTCCAAATCTATTCTATCATGGATATCGTGACCCCTATCCCAAAAGAGAGAGAGAGCTATCCTAACTTTCAAGGAATATGGAATAAGTCTATCTGCCAGGAATGAGATATTCCTAATAACTGACAGAGGAAAGGAAGAAAACAGCCATTTTGCAAACAGCAAGGACTTTGTTATAGGCCAGCTGAGCTCAAAAAACAGAGGGAACACCTCCATTTAGCAAAGCCAGCCTGAAAACAGGCAGCTGACAAGGTGAGCACGCAGGTGGGAGTACTGAAATCACAGCCTGAGCTGTCACAAGACCTGCCTCTGACCAAAACTAGATATTCAGAGAAGGAGCTGGCAATAACATATACTGGTACCTGCACATAGCATGCACAAAATGGTGTCCCAAATATATGCAGAATTCCTTGTGTCCTTCTCTTAAGCCAAATCAAGTCAGAAAGCAGCAGCTCTGCCTGGAGTCAGTCACCAACCTAAACCTGTGATGCTCACTGAAAGGTTTCTGTGTATTTTATCTCTTGTTTCATGTATGCACTTCAGCCAGTACACAGTGCACCGTGTAAGACTACATCCATCTCTATCAGTTTTTAGCCCCAACTACTCCAAACAGGTAGAAAATCTACATTTCCTTACAAGGGCTCTGTCCATTCTTCCTCCAGATACTGTTTGCTTTCCATGATCCTCCTTGTCCCAGGAATAAGGCAGGACACCAAACACGGCAGAGCTGTTTCAACAGCTCGTTTGTCATCAGCTGGTCACTCCTTAATCAATGTTTTATGAAGGGATATTTCAGGAAAAAATGCAGAGGGGGTAGAAGAAGGAAAGTACGAAACCATCCCTGGTTTAATTTTGATAACACTGGCAGGGGGTGATTCGCTCCAACAAATTAAAATCAGCAAATCTCTCATTTTCTCTGACAGAGGTAACCAATTTAAATTTTCATAAAGGGGGCAGTGGTGTGTGTCTGCCAGACAGAGTCACCAATCTAGCAGCCCTCTGATTTAAAATATTATCTTTCCTTTACTTCTTTTTTTTTTCTCTTTTTTTCTTTTTCTTTCCCTTTTCCCTCAGAGCATTCTGGAGCAACGTGAGAGATTATCTCAGCCTAATCAGACTAATACAAACCCCTCACTCCAAGAGGCACTGCGAGGAATTTCTAAGCCCAAGATGTGATGACAAATGGACATTGTGAAGGGACTTCATTTACTGCTCATTTCCCCTTTCTTTATTTCTTCTTATTATTGTGTTTTGTAGCCTCAGCATCCTGCAAACCATATTATAGAGCCAGATACCACATGGAGTGAACGTAAGAGAAAGGGAATTACGCTGTCCCCATGGGCTGCCCTGCCTGATTGCTCTCCAAGAGAGTAGTTTGGCTTCTAGTTGATAGTTTCTTATGTTCCAATAAAATGCAACCAATATTGGGTCAGGAATGGTGTGGGGTTGTGAAAGAATTGCCTGCTTGACAGCAGGAGCATTAACAAGGGTTACAAGGCTGATGAAAGCTCCAACATGGGGATGTTAAAGACCATGATAACTTCTGTGGTGGCCCTGACTTGGAGAAATGAGGGTTGCCACAGCTCCCTGTCATAGTGATTTGGGACTTAGAGGGCTTGTCCCCTGTGGAGTTGGGATCTGAGGGGTCCATACATGAATCATAAAATTACAGAATGGTTTGGGTTGGAAGGGATCTTAAAGATCAGCGTATTCCAATGCCCTGTCATGGGCAGGGACACCTTCCACTAGACCAGGTTGCTCCAAGCTCCATCCAACATGGCCTTGAACATTTCCAGGGATGGAGCAGCCACAGGTTCTCTGGGCAACCTGTGCCAGGGCCTCACCACCCTCATAGGGATGAATTTCTTCCTAATATTAAATCTAAAGGAAAAGAGTGCATCTCAAATCAAAAGGAGCCCCTGCCTCTCCAGTGCAAATAGAACACTAAAATACTGTTTTCCCTGGAAGACGTGGCTCAAAGCAACTGAGACGCAAAGAATAAGACACTTATCCCCACCTTGGCAGAGAAAATTGTGCCCCAGTCCCTTTCTTCCTGTTCTTCAGAGCCCCAAATTCCCACCCCACCCAAATACATGGATGGACATCAACTCCCACCAGCAATTTAACTCTTGGTCAAGTTTCATCCAAGCACAAGCATCACCCTCCCTCCCTCTTTCATCTCAGCACCTTCTACAAACCTCAGACAAAGCAGAGAGCTCAGGGAATTTGGGGAAGGAACCATGAGAGGAACACAGCAGCATCCTGTGAAGGGTGAACATTGGGATGTGATGGGGACTTTCTCTGCAGCCACATCGAGCTGTTCCGATGTGTGCTGTGACACCAAGACTCCTCTGCAAACCTCCAGGCCAGGTGCCAGCTCCCTTCTCTTTGAAGCCTTGCTTGGGGATGTGAATTTTCTCCAAGGGGAGGAGGCGAGCTGGTTCCAGAGACAGCCTGTCATCCATCTTGAAGAAAATACTCCTCTCTCTTTGCACCTATCCTAGAAAGGTGGCAACCGGTGTGCTGCAAGCCCGGGATCAGGCCCGGAGAAAATCTTTGACTCATTTGTTTACCAGCGCGGGTTTCCTGGAGCTAATTAATGAGCCGAGCTGATACCCTGCAACAGGTATCGATGACAGGGGATTTCCTGCGTGCTGCACTTGAGCTACGGAAGAAGGTGAATCTTAATCTATGAGCGCGCTGCTTTTCCCTCTCCCTCCCTCTAAAAAGGGCGAAAGAAAAGTAATCTGTAGCCACACAGACACTGCGGGAATCCCCTCCATCATCCCCCCCTTCCCAGTAGAAATGATGGGGCATGATCCCTGCTGGACGATACTGTGGGTGGACTCCCAGGAGCAGAGTGCTCGGGAATCCCTTTCCCCCACTTGTAGGAGAGCAACGGATGGTGTGAAGACCCCCAGCAAGCCCTTAGAGCTGGGGGCTGCCCCCTACCCCCGGTCCTGGGCCAGAAAGGTAACAGAGCTGCACACACCACTTGCACTCCCATGGAGAGCCCGTGGAATATCAGTGAGCCTCTATTTACACAAGGATGCTGAAACTGGGGAGAAAGGAGGATGAAACATGCGTGGGGGGGAGTATGGGAAAAAAACACGGGATGCGGGTGGGGGGCAAAAAGCCCATGGGAAGGTGATGTTGGAGAATGGGAAATAAACCCCGTGGGCGGCGTTTTTCGGGTGCGAGGCTGCGAACCCCAGCCGTGCAGGTGGGGGGTTTTTTGTTGTTGTTTTGGAGGGCTTTTTTTGGCGGGGGATAAAGGGGAGCAGCGCTCGGCGGGCTG
>VXBX01008684.1:5168-43956 GCA_013400415.1 Scytalopus superciliaris
ACAGGGAGTGAGGGGGGAGAGTGAGGGGGGACAGGGAGTGAGGGGGGAGAGGAAGGGGGAACAGGGTCGGTGTGAGGGGAGTGCATGTGTTGAAGTGTATGGACATATATGTCTCTGTGTACATATATGTGTGTGGGAGAGTGTAACACAGGTGTGAGGTGTCTGCGTGTGTGTGTCTAACACATGAGTGTGAGGGGTCTGTGTGTGAGAGGGTTTGGTGTGTTTAACAGACCTGTGTGAGGGCGGTGTGTGTGTGTTTGTAACACGTGTGTGAGGGGTCACTGTGTGTGTAACGTGTGTGAAACGTGTGTGAGGGGGTCTGTGTATAAAACACATGTATGAGTGTGTAACATACAGGTGTGAGGGGTCTGTGTGTGTAACACACGTGAGACGTCAGTGTATGTAACACGTGTTTGAAGGGTCTCTGTGTGTAACACACATGTATGAGGAGTCTGTGTGTAACATGTGTGAGGTCAGTGTATGTAACACATGTGTTTAACGGGTCTCTGTGTGTGTAACATGCATGTGTGAGGGGTTTGTGTGTGTGTGTAATGTGTGTGTGATAGGTCTGTGTATGAAACGTGTTTGAGGTGTCTTTGTGTGTGTAACATACATGTGTAAGGGGTCTGTGTGTGCGTAACATGTGGGTGTGAGGGGTCTGTAACACATGGGAATTCCTGCAAACAGGAGGAATCATGGAGGAAAACACTAAACCAGGGGTTGGGAGCAGCTTCACGGCTCCCCATGGCTCTCAAATCCAGAAGAAGGCTTTGTGCTCCTTAAACCCCCACAGATCACTGGAGTGTCCCTCCCACACCTGGAGCTGGCTGGGATGCAGGATTAAAATTTTCTCCATGGATCACTGCAGTGTCCCACCCAGAGCTGGCTGGGATGCAGGGTTAAAACCCCATGGATCATTAGGGCATCCCACCTGGAGCTGGCTGGGATACAGGGCTTGGAATTGGGATACCAGGAGGATGTGACATGTGGGCAGAGCTGGTGGCCACTGACACCACCACAGTGCCATGTCCTCATGGAACACCCCCTGGAAAAGCAGCTGAGTGAGAAATATCAGAGCAGAAGGGTCTGGGCCACATGAGCTGCTGCTCTTCCCACCCTCTCCTTGTTTTTTCCTGGCTTTAATCAGGATTGATGATTAAACTTCCTCTTCCCGCTGGTGGCTCCTCCTGCGCCAGAAGGAGCTGGGATTTTGGCTGGAGTGTGACAAAATTGAGGTGACAACGGGGTGGCCGCGAGTCCTGGCGTGGCCAAACCCCATCCCAGGGGCTTCCTGGCCTTATCCAACCCTTTTCCCAGCTTCCCAGACAGAATCACTTCAAAGCACCCTTCGGAGCTGCGGGGTGTGTCAGGGACAAGCTCCATGTGGGCAGGATTTAAGTGCAACAGGGCTTTTCATCCCGTTTTGCCAGTGGAAACCACTGGGATGGCCTTTGGGATGCAGCTGGGTGGGTGTTGCACCGAGACTGGAGCATCCAAAGTGCTCCTGCCCCTCTGATTTCATGGGTGTTGTGCAAAACTCTCATCCAAATCATTATCTGAGCTGCTGTTTTATTCCTCTCTTCTATCCCTAGGGTGATTATTTCCCATCTTTCGGATATTGTAAATCCAAAACGACTTATTCTTTGTGCTGGATCATCCCAGGAGGAGGTGTTTGTGCACATGGACTTCCAGCTCGGCATCCCTGTGATCCCTCAATGATAAAACCACATCTCCAGGTGGGAAAACTGAACTGGAACTCCCTTAAAAATCAGTGATTGGTGTGTGACAGGCACTGCCCATTCCAGGAGCAGCTTTCCTGACACTGAGGATGCACGTTGGGCACATTGATCTGGGATGGGGGTTGAGCATGCACATCCATCCCCTCCTCTGTTTTGAAATGCTCAGGGCACAAAGGGGGGATTTGATTGCAGGTGGTTGTACGTGACACACCCCAAAATCCATGGCATGGTCCAAAATCCATGGCTGTGGAAGAGGGTGCTCCCACAGCATCCCTCGGGTGGGTGTTGGTGTGGGATAACCCCATGGTGCTACTGCTTCCCTGCCCTGCTCCAGCCTCCATCTGCCTCCTGCTGCCACATTCCCTCTGCTCCTGCTGGGATAGAGCCAGTGCATCCCACCTTGGGATGGGTGCCACTCCTGCTTCCCATGCCAGGAAGCAATAGCAGCAAGCAATTAAACCTGGACAGAATGTCCTAATGAGCTCAGGCTTTGAGACCATTCTGGGAATACATCTTGCAGGAATTCCATGGTAAAGTTCATCTCTCCATCCATTCCCCTGTGGTGTTTCCCAAGCACAAAACTGGATGGAAATGGTCTCCATCTGCCTAGATAGTGCTTAGGAAAAGGGTGCTCTGGGATGACATTCCCGTGGCCCAGGGAATGTCACATGAGCTTGCCTGGCTTTTTTTGGGGGAAGAGAAAAGCTGCTTTTGGCTGTGATCTTGCCTCTGAAATTGCAGACAGGAGCTGGGAATCTGCTGCCTGGATCCAACGAGCCACAAAGCCCTCATCAGGAGGATCATGGAATCTCAGATTTGTTTGGGATCTCACAGACCATCTCGTTCCAGGGACAGGGATGCTCCTGCAGGTGCCACTCCTGTTGAGCTCCTGAAACCTTCCAGATGGGAACGTTCCCACAGCTAAGCCTAAGGCAATCTACTTCCATCTGGAATATAAGGAAACCCTGGCCCTCCCTGGTGGGAGTTCCCAGTGCAGCCCATTGCAATGCTCTGGAGGGAGCACTTTTTCCATGATCCCCTGATTTTGGTGGGACTCCAGCAGATCCCTTTGCCCGTGTCATGCTATAGATTGTTTTCCAGAGCTCAGGAAGCTGCCAAGGTATGTTTAATAAAGCTTCATTATTGCAGCGATCCCGGAAAGCTCCCTGGGGTGAGCTCTTCCCATGCCAATCTTCCCCTTGCTGCCAATTAATTACAGCTGGTTAATGACCACGGACAGGGATAACTGGCAGGTTGGATATCCCTCTCCTCCTATGGAAGCAGATGGCTGAGTTATTCCCGGGAAGCAGCGGCTTTTTATTTGCATCCCTTGGCAAGGCTTGAGGCTCCGGAGCGTCGCTGGCACAGGCAGAGCTTCCAGGTGTCTGAGCTCTGCTTGCTCAGGATACCCAGGGTTTGGGAGTGAGATAAAGCCAAGAAATTCCGACACGATTGATTTTGTAGGTATAACTTTCTCGTTCCAAAACCAATTACCCACGGAAGTGTCTCATAAATGACGCTCGGAGCGCTTGGAATTGGCAAGCAAAGCACCGTCTTCCTCCTGCCAGGCTCCCCAAATGGATTATTTTTGGATTTCCTTTTGGGAATCACAGGGCAGGTTTACTCCTCCAACACCGGTCTCCACGTGCCTTTATCCCATTTCTTTTTTTAGGGGTATTCTGGAGTTGTTCCTGTCTCTTCCTTGGCCACAAGGTTTCCATCCACTGCAATGGCTGAAGGCAGCGATTCCCTACATTATATTTGCAAGCCTGGCCTCTCTTCTTGCCTTTCCTCAGACTCCAGGACAGCATTCCCCAGCCATGCCCCCCTGGAGCAGATGAGTATCCCTGGGATAAGTGAGATCCCATCTGCAGAGCTGCTCCAGCCCTTGTGTCCCAGCATTGGAAGGACATGGAGCTGCTGGAGTGAGTCCAGACGAGGCTCCAAGAGATCCGAGGGATGCAACAGCTCTGCTGGGAGAAAACTCTGGCAGAGCTGGGATTGTTCAGCCTGGGAAGAGAAGCTTTGGGGTGACCTCATTGTGGCCTTCCATGACCTGCAGGGAGCTAGAAGAAACATGGAGAGAGACTATTTACAAGGGACGGAGGGGCAGGACAAGGGGAATGGCTTCCCACTGCCAGAGGGCAGGGATAGATGGGATATTGGGAAGGAATTCCTGGCTGGGAGGGTGGGCAGGCCCTGGCACAGGTTGGGCAGAGAAGCTGTGGCTGCCCCATCCCTGGGAGTGTCCAAAGCCAGGTTGGAGCCACCTGGGCTGGTGGAAGGTGTCCCTACCCATGGCAGGGGGTGGAATAGGCTTTGAGGTCCCTTCCAACCCACACCATTCCATGTTTCATCCACATGTGGCCATCTTGGTGCAAAAGGGAAAGGGAAGCTGTGGGAAGCAGGGCTGGCATCACCTGTGAGGGCTGTGCAACAACCCCTCCTGGGAGGTGCCAGTGACCCCCTGCCCAGGTAACAATCACTTCCCACTAATAACAGGGATTAGTTTTTTAAGCCGGATGAGGAAGTGCACAAAGCAAATGACAAAGCTTCCGGAGAGGCTTTTAATATCTCTGGCTGCCTGACACCCACTGAGAGGAGGAACAAAGGGCAGCAGAGGCATGGAGGGCACACAGGAGAGACAGCTCTCCAGGTACAGCTGCCAGCCTCCTTCCATGCTGGCACAGCCATGCTCCCTCTGTCCTGTGGGAAGGGATGGACTGGGGGAGCTGGAAGGCTCCATTACTGTAACCAAAATCAGGGAATTTCACACTGGTTTGGGTTGGAAGGGATATCAAAGCTCATCCAGTCCCAGCCCCTGCCATGGGCAGGGACACCTCCCACCAGCCCAGGTGGCTCAAAGCCCTGTCCAACCTGCCCTTGGACACTCCCAGGGATGGGGCAGCCACAGCTTCTCTGCCCAACCTGTGCCAGGGCCTGCCCACCCTCCCAGCCAGGAATTCCTTCCCAATATCCCATCTAACCCTGCCATTCTCTGTGTCCTGTCCCTCCATGCCTTGTCCCCAGGCCCTCTCCAGCTCTCCTGGAGCCCCTTTAGGTACATTTGTGTAACCAAAATCCTTTATTTTAAGCCACCATTGCCACTAAACAGCCCAGTTCATTTTCCCTTGTCACCCTCTACAAGCCAAGCAATCCCTGCCCACAATCCCCACCTTTCCTGGCTGATCCCAACAGTCAGACCCACGGCCCACGAGTAACTCTGAGGGTTTCTGAGTCCAACCACCCCAAATAAACCCACTTTTGTTCCCGAGGGAGACTCTCCTGGCAACAGAACCAGGGATGCAGCAAAAAAACCCCAAGGCTCAAGGAGAGCTCCATCTCCAACTCCCCACCAAGAGCAGGCTGTTTTATCACTGTTACGGGAGAAAGCACCGGGCTGGTGGGAAGAGGGAACTCATCCCTGTTTAGGGTGGCTTCCCAGAGGGATAAATATCCCTGCCTGGCAGAGGGGGGATGCAAAGGGACATGTTGAAATCAGGCTGAGAGGGCTCCAACCTCCACCCTCTGGGCACCGACACGTTCAGTGGGATTGTGGGATTTCTGCAGTCAGGGAAGAGGCTCCAGTGGGTTTCTGGGTGTCTGGATCACGCCCAGGGCTTGCAGGAGGGACACAGAGGAGCAAAAAGTCCTGTTTCCCAGCCAGGAATGCCTCTGTCTTTAGCTAAACCTCCTTCTAGGCTGCTTTTCCGTGTCCCTCTGAGGTTCAGGGCAGCCCTTTCTCCACCAGGTTTGGGCTGTTCCCTCCCAGCTTTGCCCCTACACATCTAAAGACCTTCTGTGGGGCAGCAGCCACCTCATGGTGCTGCCCAGTGAGGCACCTTTATTTAGTTAACTATTTATTATGCTCCTGTATTTCCTTGCCTTGAATCACTCCCAGACCCTTTCTGCCACGCCAAAAATAGGGAAGAGTTTTCCTGCTTGAACTTCTGGAAGCAATTCCCCATGTTCCGTGACAAACAGCCTCATTTATGGCCATTGCTGAGCTCCTGCATTAATCAGGGAGGGTTAATTGAACTGATGATTGCACTGGCTCGTGCTCAGAGAGGCTGTTTCACATCAGCAGCCCTATTTAACCTGA
Organism: Scytalopus superciliaris; assembly: GCA_013400415.1. NCBI lineage: Eukaryota > Metazoa > Chordata > Aves > Passeriformes > Rhinocryptidae > Scytalopus > Scytalopus superciliaris. The sequence goes on from VXBX01008684.1 coordinate 11,010, forward strand.
TGATCTGCCAGAAGAGCTGCCTGTGGTTGTCCCCCCAGCAGTGGGACACCCTGGGTGTCCCCACCATGCGCCAGCAGTGGCTTGGGACAGGGACAATCATTTGGGAGATGCTGCACTGCTGCCATCAGCCTTATTTCTGGAGCATTCCAGCAGGGAAATCGGGTTTGAATCCAAGGGCTGGATGCACCTGCCAGCCCAAAACAAGCAGCATTGCCTGCAGATTCATCCCAGGGATGTTGGGTGCAAATATCCAGGGATAGAAGGAGAGCATAAAAGTTCCAGCACCTGCTGTCCACCCTGGAAAAGGGCTCAGGGCTCCAAAGCTCTGGGCGAAAATCATAATTACCAGGATTTTTAGGCAGGGCAAAGTGGGAGAGAAGACTTAGCCCAGGCTGGATGGGGCTCTGAGCAACCTGGGCTGGTGGAGGTTGTCCCACAGAGCAAACCAGCCAGGCTAACCACCAGCACAGTTTTGGCACATCTCCTGATGCAAAGCCCAGGGCAAGCAGCTCCCGGGCTCTGGCATCTCACAGCCCCCCAAATATCCCTGGAAAACTGTTGGAATATTCCAGAGGTGAGTGTTTTTTTTTTTCCCTCCTCCTCCTTTACAAATGTCATTTCTCTGCCTGCTCGGAGCTTTCATCGCTTCCCTGGTTCTTGCAGAAGAGGTCCATCCACCACGCTTCCCTGAGGAGCCTCCAAGGCCTCCCAAAGGTTAAGCTTGGAGGGCTTTTCCAGCCTTTATTCCACGAGTCTAACTACAGTTAAATTGGACACAAGGACAAACACACCCTGGCATTGTTTTATATCCAGTAACACCCGTGCTGAGACAACATCAACGTCTCAGTGAGGGGAAAAAAGCTACACCTTCCTAAACATCAGGGAAAAAAAACATATTGAGAGGGATGCAAAAGGCACAAACATCCCAAATGCACTTCTGGGTGAGCTTTTTAGAGCGTTTGAGAAGTGGAAGGAGCAAGTAAACAAGTGAGGATTTTCCCCTGCCGCCGGTGGGAACGTCCCCAGCGCCATCAATAATTGAGTGAGAAGAGAAGGTGCCCGGAGCCCTCACAAAGCACAGCCCTGAGCATCCAATATTTATTTTCAAGCCTTAAATAATGCATTTGAAAACGCTTCTGAGCGGGTGTTTTAGGGCAAACAAATTTATGTCATGAAAAGTTAATCAGGCAGAGCATCTCTGAAGGCAAATCGGCCTCAGCTCCTCGTCATGTTGGGCTTGTTATTCCTCCTCAATTAGGGGGCAATACCATAAATTCTAATTAAGGAATCATTTGCTATCAATTAGCCTGTGTAAGTAGATTTCACTCATTCCCTGAGTTAAATCACTTAAGCCCTTGCATTTCCTCCTCGCTGCTGCAGCGCCGGGGTGGGGATGGGACTCAAAGCATTGGGAGGCCAGTCCTGGTCCTGACATCAAGTTCCCATGGGAGTCTGGTGGGATGGATCCATCCCCAGGGGTTCATTCCCTCGGCAGATGGGTCCAGAGAGGTGGGATGGGTTGGGCTTGGATGGTCCACCAGAATGGGTTGGATATTGATGGTCCACCAAAATGGACTGGATTTTGATAGTCCACCAAAAATGGATCGGACTTTGATGGTCCACCAGAATGGGTTGGATATTGATGGTAAACCAAAATGGATTGAACTTTGATGATCCACCAAAATGGGTTGGACTCTGATGGTCCACCAGAATGGGTTTTTGATGGTCCACCACAACGGGCTGGACTTTGATGATCCTTTCCAAGAGGGAATATTCCGTGACTGTGTGGCTGGAGGAGGTGGGTGATGTGTGTCTGGAGCAGCGGCCACAGGTGGCCCTCAGAGAGGTTCTGGGTGAGCAGAATTGAAGGACAACAAGAGCAGGAGGTGAAGGGAAAGGAGCTGCCCCACCAGCAGCTCCCACACACCTTGGCACATTCCCACACAGTTTGCTTGCACATTGGCAGCATTGCCATGTCTGCTGGCAAATCCGGTGCGGCTTTAGTGCCTTGTCCTTCAACCCCCTCCTCTCCATGGGCAAACACATTCCCAGGCAATTCCTGGCAGTGTCTTGCAGTTTTCCTGGAAGGACGGGCATCCCACAGCAGGGCTGGCCTGTCCCCATCCCAGAATCCCGGGCACCATTCCCAGCAGCATTCCCTGCCACCTCCAGGCGCTGCCACGTCAGGTCTCCTTGGGAAACCCGGAGAGATAAGATAAGAAAGGTTCATGACCTCTCATCACAGGACAGGATTCCTCATCTCCCGCCTCTGATGTTGATTTGGTGTCCTCTCCAGCATCCAGCAGGAGATGAGTTGGCTCTGGTGGGATTTCTGATCACAGGAAATTGCTTTTGACAGCTTTGTGATAGAAACACCTCGGGCCAGACTCACCCCCGGGGGGCTGGATTGGCTCTGGCTGGCTGGGAAAATAAAAACCTGGGAAATTAAAAGCCTGGAAACAGAGTAACCTGGATGCAAAAATCCTCATTCCAGCGGCAGGGGGGTGGTTAGCCCACAGCACCCCCGGGAGAGCCGGGAGGAGGGAGAGGCTGCTGCACCTCCTTGGAACAGTTGGAAGCTGCTGTTGCCTCCTCTAGGAATTCAGCCTTAAAAATCCTGCACTAATCCCAAACAATCCCGTGGAAACCCAGCTGCTCCCACTTTTCCAGGAATTCCTTCTGCCTGGGCTGTAGGAATAGCTAAGGTTATGCTGGCACAGGGCTCTGAACATCCCAGTGGTTCTCAACTCTCCTGGCTCAGGCTGCCCCATCCCTGGGAGTGTGCAAGGCTGGAAGGAGGAGGATTGTCCAGGGTTGGCTGGAAGGGGACAGGGCTGGAGCTGCTCTGGAGCCAGGCTGGGAAAGCTGAGAATGGAGAAAAGAAGGATCCAGGGAGACCTCAGTGCCCCTTGCAGTGCCTAAAGGGGCTCCAGGAGAGCTGGGGAGGGATTTGGGAGAAGGGGTGGAGGGACAAGACACAGAGAATGGCAGGGATAGATGGGATATTGGAAAGGAATTCCTGGCTGGGAGGGTGGGGAGAGGCTGCGATGGAATTCCCAGAGAAGCTGTGGGGGCCCCTGGATCCCCGGGAGTGTCCAAGGCCAGGTTGAAGCACCCTGGGCTGGTGGGAAGTGTCCCTGCTCATGGCAGGGGGTGGGACGGGATGAGTTTTCACATCCCTTCCAACCCAAGCCAGCCTGTGACTCTGTGACTCCATTCCTAAGGCAAAGCTGTTGGATTGAGGGAGGTTTTCCCACCCTGGAAGGTTTGTGGGAGGGCTGGGGAAGCACAAATGTTCTTTCCCTGCCCTGCTGCCCTCAGTTCAAAAGGCTTTCACCTCCCCAGGAGCACGTTCACCGCTCCTATCTAGTCCCAGCAGCTCTTGTACTCCTTGGGAGCTGGGACAAACAGGAAAGCATGGAATTACTTTGATCCCAGCTTTTAATATCCCTTTTATCTTCCTCTTGGGCTGGAGTGGGAGCTGGATGTGCCAAGCCAAGCTCAAGGATCTCCCTTGGAGCCGCAGCCGGGCCCCTCTGGATCCTACTCCACCAACCCTTTGGGTTTGGATCCAAACCCCTTGTCCTGTGTGAGCGACCTCTCTGTGACAAAGGGATTGGTTTTGCTTGATAGCTTCATTTAGGGCCACCCCAGTGTTGGGAGAAGCTGTATCCCTGTATCCCACCCCACATGGATAGCTCAGAGCTGTGGAGCAGCTGGGATGAGACAGTGTTGTCACCGACACTGTGACAGCACCAACTGAATTTGGGATGAAAAACCCCCTTTGGGAAACGTTCACTGAGGGTTATGTCAGAGCACCATAAAAGGGGAAAAGAAGACACCTGGTAGGAATTTACAGCCTGCAAAAATCATCTTACTCTCCTTTTCCTTCCCTTTTCCATGTCCAGGGTGAATCAAAGGCTTCCTTAAAGATCCCAGGAAATCTTTGGAATCCTTGGAATCTTGCCAGTTTGCCTGGAGCTTCAGGGCATGTTCCACCCCACTCCTGTTTGCCTCATTGCCTTCAGACTGCATGGAAGCTCACTCAGTATATATATATATATATATATATTTATAAATCATGCCCAGAGAAGGTGTGGCTGCCCCATCCCTGGAAGTTTTCAAGGCCAGGTTCGGACAGGGCTTGGAGCAACCTGGGCTGGTGGAACTGGATATGTTTTGGGGTCCCTTCCAACCCAAACCCAAACCATTCTGGGATTCTCTCATTTATATACACACTTTAATTTAAAGCACTTTAAACCCTCCCCTCCCTCTCTCCCACCAATCCCAACAAGAGTTGTCCTCTTTGGGGTCACTGGTCACTCTCCAGAGCTCAACCACTGGGACAGGCTGGAGCACCAGTTCAACCCATCCATGTGGATTTTCCCAGCCCCAGGAAGAAGCTGTGACTCTTTCCCAGGCAGGAGACAGTGAGATATCCCTTTCAGGCCTGGCACAAATCATGATGGGCTTCCAGGTGCCCCAACCAGCTCACTTTCACACTCCTCATCTTCCTGGAGAAGCAAAATCCAGGGAATTCAGGGGCAGTGGCAGGCTCTGGAGGGTGGCTGTGATGGCCTTCCCTGCTCAGTGTGTGCTCCCCTGGACTGGCTGATTAATTGACCATGAACTCACGTCACTCTCCATAAAACTCCTGGTGTATCATTTACCAAGGGTTTTCACATGGATTTTTTGGGAGTGGGATGAGGGCTCACCGAGCACAGGGAACCCCCAGAGAAGATCCCAGGGCTGTGGCATGGAGGAAGGGCTCACACTCCCAACAGGCTTTTCCAAAGCCGCTCTCAGCCTTTCAGAGGAACAAATCCCATCCACACCCTCTTCCCCCTGTATTGCCTTGGACCATGTGGCTGCTCATTCCTGCCCCACAGGATGTCCCATTCCTCCAAGGCTCACCACCAGTGATGTTGTGCCCCTTCTCCTGCCTCTGGATGGAAGGTTGAACCTCCAAGATCATCAAGTCCAACCCTTGGTCCAACTACAGTCCATTTACCAGCCCATAGCACTCAGTGCCACGGCCAATTTTAGTTTAAACCCCTCCAGGGATGGTGAATTCCCCCCCCTCTCTGGGCAGGCCATTCCAATGCCTGAGCACTCTCTCTGAAAATAATTTCTTTCTAATATCCAACCTAAATTTCCCCTTAAGCCAGTGCCCTCTTGTCCTGTTGGTGATTGATGGGAGAAGAGACCAACCCCCACCTGGCTCCCCCCTCCTGTCAGGGAGTTACAGAGAGTGATGGGGTCACCTCTGAGCCTCCTCTTCTCCAGCCCAAACCCCCCCAGCCCCCTCAGCCTCTCCCCACAGGGCTTGTGCTCCAGTCCCTTCCCCAGCCTCGTTGCCCTTCTCTGGCCCCACTCCAGCCCCTCAATCTCTTTCCTGAGCTGAGGGACCCAGAACTGGACACAACACTCAAGGTGTGGCCTCACAGTGCTGAGCACAGGGGCAGGATCACTTCCCTGCTGGCCACGCTATTCCTGATCCAGGCCAGGATGCCATTGGCCTTCTTGGCCCCCTGGGCACATTGGTGGCTCATGTTCAGCCTCCTGCCAACCCAAACCCCCAGGTCCCTTCCTGCCTGGCCCCTCTCCAGCCCCTCTGTCCCAGCCTGTGCTGCTCCAGGGGCTTGTTGTGGCCAAAGGGCAGGACCCCGACTTGGTCTTGTTGAACCTCATCCTGCTGGATCCTTCACATCCCTCCAGCCTGTCCAGGTCCCTCTGCAGAGCCCTCCTGCCCTCCAGCAGATCAACATTCCCTCCCAGCTTGGTGTCATCTGAGACCTCCAGGATCACTGAGCCCACCCTGTGCCCGATGCCCACCTTGTCCTCCAGCCCAGAGCTCTGAGTGCTATGGCAAGTCCTGCCTTGGGCACCTCCAGGGCTGGGGATTCCAAACCTCCCTGGGCAGCCCCTGCCAATGTTTAATCACCGCTCACCAAGCCTTATTTTAAAGCCTGGCCATGTGTGTGTTGAACCACAACCCTCTGTGTGGCTCTTTCTGGTCGAAGCTCTCCGAGCTCCCAAGTTCACAGCAAATGCAAACCCCAACCTGTCAGGTTTTAAGCAATTTAAGATGCTTGGAGAGAGATTGAGCTGCTCCATCTCTACCCTCATTCCAGTAGCTCCTTATCCATAGATAAGGACTGCCAGCTTCCGCTTCTGCTCTTTCCAAAGGCCCAAAGAGCAATTTCCAGTTTACAAACACTTCCTGACCTCCCGAATGTCCCCGGAATGGGCACATTTATTGTCCCACGCGTGTGGGCGGCCAGAGGAATGCAACAGAAACGGACCCGGGAGGATGGAAACTCATTAATCCTTGGCTGCTTCCCAACCGCACAGCCTGGGGGCTTTGGGGTTCACTTTAATCTCCTCTGGGTTGCAAGTGCTGCCCCCGAGGAAGGCGAGACCGGGGGCTGTTCTTCCAGCTCCCTTTGCACTGGGATGTGTTTTCCCAGAGCAGCGTTTGGCTTGACTGGGAGAGGAGGGACTTTTCCAAACTGCTTCTAAAAATGCTGGAGGGCAGGGATTTGTGCTCTGGCATCGCCGGAACCCTGCAGAGCTCAGGGGGATCTGCTCTCATGACAGGGAAACTCCTTCGCCCGGGAGGGGCAGGTACTGATGGCGCTTGACGAGCTGGAAAGTTTTACAGCTCGCTCTAAAAGGAGGCACAGAGAGGGGTTTTTCCCCTTCCCCCGCAAAAAACCCATCCAGTAGTCACGGTCCAAACTTTGTACAGGGGAGAATATACCCCTGGGCTCCATCCACCGGCCCTTGGGGTACAGATTTCCCATCCATCCCTGAGTGCCCTGGACGTGTTCACAGGATCGTTAGCCTAAAATTCCGGATGTGAACCAGAGCCAGAAGGGACAGAAAGAGCGTTTGGAATCCCTTTGTGGTGTCAGGAAAGGAAAGAAAGCACCGATCTGTTGTTTTGTCGTTGCCAATAGACCCTTTCCCTGCCTGCAGAGGTTTGGGATGGGGAACGGGATATTATCCCGCCCTCGGTCTCCCTCGGCTGGTTTCGGGGTGCTTTGGATGCGAAAAGGGTGGAGGAATCCAACGATCCTTATACTCCATTAGCTGGGAAAGGACAGGGCAAACCCAGCCCCCCGGAGAGGATGGACCGAGCCAACAACAGCCTGTCTGAGCTATTCCTTCCCAGCGAGTCCCTTTCGAATGTTAATATCCTGCGGAGAAATCCTGCCAAGGAATTGCTCACATTCCTCCCTGCAACAACAAACCTACAGGAGCTAAACCCCGGACCCCACATCCACCCTGAGCCTGATTCTGTTGCCCGTATGCCCTTTCTCTTCCAAAGTCACATTCCCAGCCGCGCTCCTGCTGCAGATTCTTCATGGAATTCTGCTGGGTGCACATCCATCTCCCCTTCCCACCTCATAGCCCAGCTCCCCTCAGGCCTCTCCTCCCCTCCAAGGCACTTGCAAAGCCTCCAGATGATGCTTGGTCTGAAATTCCCGCAAGGAAAATGGATCTGAGGGAATTTCAGAAGCACCTGAAGCAGCAGGAGCTCCGTGTCCTTCATTCCCAAGGAGGGCAGAGGGGCTCTTGCAGACCAGAGCAGCACTGGCTTTGAGTGCCTTGGGATGTGGGAGCGGGGGGATGGCAGGATTTGGGCTGTGCCTGCTCTCCGTTGGCTGACCTGGCTCCTCTCCCACTGGAAATGCTCTGGCACAGCCCTTTGGAAGCCACTTCCCATTGGGATGCTGGCAAGGGATGGGACCAGCCAAAGAGCAGAGACCCAGGAAAGTCACATCAGTGCAGGGCTGGAATCACAGAGTTACGGAGGATCCAGAGCTGGAAAGGATCCACAAGGATCCTTGCCCAGGACACCCCAACAATCCCACCCTGTCCCTGAGGATGTTGTCCAAGCCCTCCTGGAGCTCTGGCAGCCTCGGGATGGTGACTACTTGGACACAGCCCAGATGCCAGAGGAGGAATGTGAGCTGGGCGGCCGTTCCCTGCTCCGTGCCAGGATCCCCCTGCCCTGCCAGGATCTCCCTTCCCTTCCCCCTGCCAGGACCCCCCTTCCCTGCCCTGCCTTGGGGGGCTCCTCCTGCAGCTACCACTGCTTTCCACTATCAGCTAGGAAGGCCCCAGTTCCTTCCTGGCAAGCCAATTAGCTGTAATTAACACACAATGGGAGGGCTTCTGTTCCATTAGAGCCAAGCAGTAGGGCTGGAGCCTCCAATCACAGCAAACCCCTTGGGGTGAACCTCCTGCTCCCAAGCCACAATTTCCTCTTCTAAGCAGGATCCAGACACCCAAAGGGGCTGAACCGCCAGTGAAAATTCCCTGGAAACATTCCTGCTTTTCTTTGGGAAGCCATTCCTTGGTGGGCTGGAGCTTTCCCTGCACTCAGCTGAGCGAATTCCCACGGGAGGGACCGTGACTAGACCCGTGGGCTGCGAGTGAGACAAAGCACGCGATGTGATGTGCTGTGTGTGATGTGCTGGCAAAGCAGCAACAAACCGCAAGTCCCACTGAGTTTGTGTTCCTGTCCAGCTCTGGAAATAATCCCTCAGGAGGCAGGTGGGGACACAAAGCAGAGTGGAAAGCCTTTTATGTTGCCCAGGCTCCCAGTGGCGGGGCAGGCAGCGCTGACAGAGCGTGGCAGGGGGCACGCTGTTATCAGCCCCTCCACTTGCTTTGGCCTCGAGGCCCCAAACGAGAACAGAGCAGCCCAGAGCCTCTGAAGTCCAGAAGCCTCCTGGCTTTGGAAGGGCTCTGTAAATATTAGGACAAACCCCATCTTAAAAGGCTCCCTGCCTTTGATGGTGTTCCCGTGTGCAGTTTCCTCCCTTTATTTTTGTCTGTTGCCTGGGGAGAAGGTTGTGAGCTGGAACACCACCCCGAGTTTCTTCTGGTGGAGCCTGAGCTCCAGCTGAGGAATTGGCAGCTCAGGTGGGAGTGGTGCTTCAAGTGGGCTCCAAGGAGGATTCTTTCCTAACAGCAGGGCCAGGATAGTCCAAGGCCACGGGGAAGAGGAGCTGATATTTTTTTAACCCAGCAAAACCCTCAAACATGGAAAAATAAGGCAAAAATGTAGACATGCTGGGCTTTCACAGACCTGTCTCACCATGAGGAGGAGGCAAAGAGGTCCCAGTGTGCGACAGCAATTCCCCAAAATCACTTGGAGGCTTTAAAAACTGAGAGTGGGGATGGTTTCATGTGGGCCCAGAATCTGGGGCTCCCGGGAAACTTCAGGGACAATCAGGCACAGAGCAAAGCCATGGAAGGTGACAACAGCCATGGGACTAACAGGGGGTGTGGGGCATNATGAGATGTGGGGGGACCTGTGGGGTGGGATGGTGTGGGACCTGTGGGATGGATGGGGAAGGAGCTGTAGGATGAGATGTGGGGGGACCTGTGGGGTGGGATGGTGTGGGACCTGTGGGATGGATGGGGAAGGAGCTGTAGGATGAGATGTGGGGGGACCTGTGGGGTGGGATGGTGTGGGACCTGTGGGATGGATGGGGAAGGAGCTGTAGGTTGGGATGGTGTGGGACCTGTGGGTCAGATGGTGTAGGCCCCGAGGTTGGGATGGTGTAGAACCTGTGGATTGGATGGAGAAAGACCTCTAGGTTAGGAAAGTGTAGGACTGAGGGTTGGATGGACAAGGACCTGTGGGTTGGGATGGGGAAGGACAGGTAGGTTGGGATGGTGTGGGATTTGTGGGTCCAATGGAGAAGGAGCTGTGGGTTGGGATGGTGTGGAACCTGTGGGTTGGATAGAGAAGGACCTGTAAGTTAGGAAAGTGTAGGACTGAGGGTTGGGTGGACAAGGACCTATGGGTTGGGATGAGGTAGGACCCGTGGGCTGGATGGGGAAGGACAGGTGGGTTGGGATGGGGAAGGACACGTAGGTTGGGATGGTGTGGGACCTGTAGGTTGGGACAACCTTGTCTGATGAGCTCATTAACACTCGTTTTGGAGCTCCTGTGCTTTGCTGTGACCTCCATGTGCCAGGAGCTGGCTCCTGTCCCACAGCCCACCACGTGTCCCCAGGAGGAACTGGGTCCCCCTGTCCGAGGGCCTTCTGCTCCCCCCACGTTCTCCTCCAGACCACGGCAGGGTTCCCACACACTTCAAGGAGAATCTTTGATACCTGCTGGGATTGAAAGGAGCTATTTTTATGCAGGGAAGGTCAAAGTGAGAGCAGGCACAGGGTGGACAACTTCAAAACTCAGCTCTGGAGCCTCTCCAGGCAGGAGCCCACATGGAGACATCCAAGAGCAACCTCACCTGGCTGGTTTGATGGGGGGAAGGTCCTTCCAGAAGAAGGTTTGGTAACCCCCCACAGGGTTTCAGTCACTTGGCTGTAAATTCAGCCTCATCTTCTCACTCTGGGTGGGATTCAGTGTTGTCATGGTGCTTTGGGAGGGCTAAAAAATCAGGGGGGGTTTGGTGTTATCTGAGATAAAAATCAGGGGGGATTTGGTGTTATGGGAGCCAAAAATCTGGGGGGATTATTTTTATACCCAGGCTGTAAATCCCATGGGATTCAGTGTTACCTGGGTGGTGTGTGAAGCCTTGTTGGGACCATCCCCGGGCTGCTCTGGGGGCATTTGGAATATCCAAACCTTGGGAATCTTTCCCAAGGCCATCTCCTGGTGAGGACTTTATTAACCTGTCCCACCAACCACCCCCCTGGTGTCTGAGCAGGGCGAGGCAAACCTTCCAAAGTTGGGATGTCTGCTGGGCTGAGCCTTCCCTGCCCCATCCCAAGAATTGTTGGGAACATAAATTTAACAGGAACATCAAAAGCCATCCCTTCTGCTTACCATTGAATGGGAGATCCAAAGGGAGCCATCAAGGAGGGAGTGGATGGGGAAGAGGAGCTTTTTGTTGTGGGAGAGATGCCAGGGAAAAGGAATCTCACTGTGGAGCCTCTGGTGACTGGAAACTGGTGTGGCACCTGCTGAGAAAGCAGGGCTGGGTGAAAATGGAGAGAAAATAGGGAAGGAAGCCGGGGGATGGTGTTTTCAGGTGACAAGATTTGGGGTTGGGCATCAGGAGCAGGTCGGGGGGTCAGGCACTGGGACAGCTGCCCTGGGAAGAGGCTCCCAGAGCTCCAGGAGCAGCTGATGGTGCTCTGAGGGACGTGGTTTGGGTTTAGATAGTCCTGTGAGGAGCAAGAGCTGGGTGGGTCCCTTCCAGCTGTCACTCTGTCACTGCCTGGGAGCTTTCAGGGCACCTTGGACACTTCTTGGACACTGGGGCAGCCACAGCTTCTCTGCCCAACCTGTGCCAGGGCATCCCCACCCTCCCTGGGAAGGATTTATCCCCCAAATCCCACCTAACCCTGCCCTTGTCCTGTCACTCCAGGCTCTAAATCCACAGTTCCCTCTTGGAGGCCCTTTAGACACTTCTCCCAGTTTTTGGCTTGGAGAGGGGACTTGTCTCTCCTCACGCCCACAAATCCTGCGAGCTCAGGTTGTTCCCTGCTCATCCAAAGGCAAGGCCCTCTCCCAAAACCCCTCTGGGCTGCCTGGGGGCAGCTCCCTGGGGCAGGAGGATGGGGAAGGAGCTGGTCTCTCCAGTGAGAGCAGAGCTGAGCTCAGGCTCGTTTGGACCACCCTCTTTCCTGCTGCTCAGGGATTTTTTTAACCTTGAGAACACAGACAGGAAGCCTTTCCCAAAAAAAAACCTTCCTGGGAGGTGGAAAATAGGACAAGGTTAGTGCTGGGCTAGGACTCGATGGGCCTTAGAGAGGCTTTTCCAGCTTCAATGATTCCCCCCTCACTATCCTGCCTTTGAAGAAAGAAATGAAGAACTTTAGGGATGTAAAATACCTTTTTGACAGGCACAGAGTTTTTGGAAGGCACAGAAAACTCTCTTGGGACAGGAGGGGTGTAAAGGGGGTCCCACCCCCTGTCTCAGCTCCTTCATCCCACAGGACAACTCGCATTCCTCTCTGATTTGCTGAGCTGTGCCATGGATTAGTTTCCTGAAGGATTCACAGGCTTGGCAAGGGAGGTTTAGAAGCAATTTCTTCTTTTATTGCATTTTTTTCCCTTATTGTTCCTCGCCAATAAATCAGGACATTCCAGAGGTTTGACATCACGGGAGGGGGGGGAAGAACGAAGGTAGGAAATGAAAACACAAAGGGAAGCGGAGCCACAGACACAGGCTTTGCTCCTTAGCCAATATTCCAAATTCCAGGCTCTTTCAGCATTATCTGGATCAGAATTCAAAGCAAACATTTTTTGCCATTGTGTGGGTCCTCGAGCAGGTAAAATATCTCCTTCACCCGAGGCCATTTAATAATAAGTCAGAGCTTAAGTCAGTCCAGCAGTTCACCTATCTGGGAAGCATCATTTCCTCAGATGGTAAAATTGACAAAGAGATAGACAACAGGTTAGCAAAGGCATACAGAGCTTTTGGAAAACTCCATAGAAGAGTCTGGCACAATAAACACCTGAAGAAAAGTACAAAGATCAAGGTCTACAAAGCCGTTGTACTGTCCACTCTTCTTTATGGCTCTGAATCCTGGGTTATCTATCGTCACCACCTGCGACTCCTCGAGCGCTTCCATCAGCGCTGCCTCCGGACAATACTAAACACCCACTGGACAGACTACGTGACTAATGTGTCTGTTCCTGAGCAGGCAGAGGTCCCCAGCATTGAGGCCGTGCTGCTGAGAGCGCAGCTGTGCTGGGCATGGCACGTCTCCAGGATGGAGGGTCACCGCCTCCCTAAGATTGTGCTCTATGGTGAGCTTGCCAGCGGCTGCCGCAAGAGAGGAGCCCCGAAGGGGAGATACAAGGACTCCCTCAAACAACACCTCAGCCTTGGCCATACTGACCACCATCAATGGTCCGCTCTGGCCTCCAATCGGGAGGCATGGAGGCACACCATCTATAACGCTGCTGCTTCCTTTGAGAGCGCACGCAGGATCAGTCTGGAAGAAAAAAGACAGCACAGAAAGAGCCGTGCCTCGCCAATACAGCCCGTGGAGACTCCACTGTGCCTTTTGCGACCGGACTTGCCTATCGCGCATTGGCCTTTTTAGCCACCAGCGCTTGCAGCAAACGTGGGTAGAGCCCTTCTCAAATCTTCGTTCGCAAAGCCCAGCCATGACGATGATGATGATGATGATGATGCTGCTGCTGCTGATGATGATGATGATGATGGGAAATCCTTAGAAATGCTGGGGCTTGGAGCAACCTAGGCCAGGGGAAGGTGACCTTGAATGTCCCTCCCATCCCAAACCGGTTCCGTGGTTCCATTTGTGTCTCTGGTGAGGATGGATGGGGAGTTGGGATCCAGAATCTCTCACATGCAGACCCAACTTTGGTGTATCCCAAGGAAAGGGGAAACTTCTGGAAATCAAGGCCGCTTTGAAATCTTAGCAGAATGGAGGGCAGGTGGAGTTGAACTCAAATTCCAAGCCATTCCACTGCTTTTATCCATGGAAAAGCCAGCCTGGTGAGAGAAGAACCACCCCCAGGCTGCGAGATGAAGCTTTAAATGAGCCTTTAAGCCAAGCTAAACTCCCTCCCTTCAGGGCATGAACGAGAGAAGGAACCTCAGCACACTCAGCCTTGCCCTCTTCCAAGATTTTTATCCCTTTTTTGGAGCCCTGGCACCGGGCTGATGATGCCAACAGGCTCCAGGGAATGAAGAGATATTCAACTAGGGATTATTGGGTGTCTTTTGCCAGAGATTCCAAGGAAAGGCTCAGGGAGAGCCACCCTTCCCTCAGTTTTCTGCCACGGGACCGGGCAAGGCTTTGTGGTGGTTCAAAGCATGGTGTTGGTTCCTCCAGCTCATTAGGTATTGATTGCTGAAGGAAATTAATTAAGCTTGGACCTGAACTGACAGCACAGACCCGCATTTAAGCCTCTAACAGCTCTTCCTGAACTCCAAAGGAGGTGAAGGCTTCATTGCATGGCTGAATCTTGGCGTGGAGAACTCGCAGATTCCAAGGGCTACTCACAAATCCCTGGGATTTAGAATCCCTTCATATCCCAGGAACGCTGACAGCTTCAGGCACAGCCCCGTGCCTGGCAGGAATTGGTGGCATTCTTTCCCCTGTTAGCCTCTTATGTAACTAAATTTAAGGGATCCCTTGCAGCCTGAGCCAATTATGGGAGAGCAATCAGAGTGACTCCCCGCGCGAGAGGCCACGTCTATTTTTGTCCCCGGAGCTTCAAGCCCGCATTTCTGAGTTCCTGATTTATGGCAGGCTTTAAATTAATCACCAGGCATCTCTCCACGGGCAAATATTTGGGTTTCAGAGCCAAGGCTCGGTTGCAGTGGCCACACAAATCCTCTTTCAAATATCACCTGCCCTCGCACAATTATCGTCAACTCCTCTCGCTAACGAGGTTCTGACATTAATGGCCTGTCAGGCTCTGCTGTTGAGCCCCAAAAGGTTCATTCCTGAGACACAAAAAAGGGCCACATTTCAGCCACGCCCTCTTCTCTGGGAGCCCATAATACTCCCTTAAACACGTCTCCATAAAGATTCCCGGTGTCCCGGAGCTGTGGGATCACTCAGGGAGCTGTGACGTGACACCCAGGGGGATGCAAAGCTGAAAGGGAGAAGGTTAAACCCTCCCCATGGGGTTACCCAGCAAAAACACCAACCTAGGGGCACCGTGGACTTCCTGAGCTGTGGCTTCTCCTGCAGGAATCGGTGGGAAAGACAGAGATTCCCTCTGGGAAGCGCTTGGAATGCTGCGGAGGGCAGGAGGGAAGAGCCCAGCGCTGCCAAAGGTGAAGGAACCTCGAGCAGTTAATCTTGTCTAGGGCAGCTTGTCCTGAAAATGAGGATTTCTTTAACTATTTGAGGCTGTTGCAGCTTCAGATTCCCCGTGGAAATGGGTGTTCTTTGGGATGGTTTAGCATGCAAGGACCCTGAGGGGTCATTTAGCAGAAATGCTTCCAGATAAGCAGAAATGCCCAAATTATTAAGGTTGGAAAACACCTTTGAGGGTGTGGAAATCAAACCAGGGGATTCCCACCTTCTTCTGGCAGCAAAACTGGAGAGGAGGTGACAAACTCTGGATTCTGTGGGGAAATCAGGGTTGGTGGATGGGGACAGAGGAGGGCACCTGGGACAGATGGCAGGGCTGCTCAAGGCAGGGCAGAGAGCAGAAGGTTCAAAGGCACCACTTTTCCCGAAGGCCAGGCACGACCTGGAGGGTTCCCATGAGCAAGGCAAGCTCTTCCCACCACCCTGGAGTGTCATTCCCACCACCCTGGACTGACATTCCCACTTGTGGTGCTTCACCCTGGCCTGAAGTGGAGAGCAGGGAGGGGCTCTGACAACCCACAAGTGTGTTTGCAGCTCGTTGTGGTGCCCTTGGGAGTCTGGAATGTGGGATCCAGCCATGCCAGGGCACAAACCTGCCAGGAAATGGGATGTTCCCAGCTAGAGGAGTTGGAAAGTGCCAGAAGGAGCCTGTCCATGCCCATGGGTAACCCCCCCTGGCTGGCTTTGTGAGTTGAGGGTTGTTTCACCCACTTGGTGATGGGATAACAGGGAAAGGGGTGGAATCCTCATTCCTGGGGTATCCAAAAGTCCTGTGGATGTGGCACTTGGGGACATGGGTTGGAGGTGGGGGATTGGACTTCCAACCCCAACAGGACTCTGTGATTAAAGGGACCTCCTTCTCCTTGAGCTTGTGACCCTCAGGAGTGTTGAAACCCCCCGGCCTGGGTGAGGAGCTCCAGGAGGAAGGAGTTCCCAGCAGTGGCCTGTCCCATCCTGCCTGGAGCAGCTCGAGGCATCCCCCAGCCAGGAATCCCAGGAATCTCTTCCCATGCTCCTTCCTTGGACATGTGAGCATCTCTCAAAGCCTGCTCAGCTGTGGAGAGCATTCTGTTCCCAGAGCTCCCTTCTGGAGGCCACAGTGCGGGGTAAAATTCATCCAGAGCCTCATGTTGCCACAAGCCTTAATACAGCTGTAGATTTCAATATAGTTTTATATAGTTTTATAGTCTTTCTGCATTTGAAAAAATAGCTTGTAACCCTTGTGCCAAATCCTTAGGTTGAAGTTAACCTCTGTGTCACATTTTTGAAGCTTGTTTTTGTGCTAAGGGAGAGATACTACGTTTTATTCAGACAGATATTAGAGCATGTTATAGTCAAAATAGGATGTTGCTTAGCCGTGGCGTAAAGAGGGGTGAGAGCTGTTGGAAAACCTCCCAATAGAAGAGGGTGGGGGAGGAAAAGGTGGTCCTTAAAACCACTGACTCAATTCCAAAGGGGTGTGGTTTGGGATGGTTTGTAGGATGGGCAAATTAAGACCTTGGATGTGTTTCCTAGACAGGATAATTAGGCAGGGCCATCAATTTGTAGATCTCTGGATGCCGAGCGCGCCATTGATTGCTAAAGCCTTTAGTAAAAGACCTTTCTTTGCCTTCTCCCTGTCGAGGAAGTTTTCCTCGGATTTACGGCAACACTGGGAAAGAGTTCCCTGATCCAAAGCTCTGCCTGGTTTGGTGGGAAGGGACCCTTTTCCCAGGGATTCAGCGCTGGGGTGTCCCCAGCTGACCCCAGCGGTTGGTTATAATTCACCCCTCGCTCCTCAGCACTAATTAACATCATTAATGCATCATTAATGTCTCCTTCCCCTCCCTCCCCTCCCTCCATCTGCTCACGGTTTTCCCCCCTGTTTTTCACACTCCTCCCTTCCCACCGAGTTGTTCTTCCCTCCCTCCCTCCTCGCCCGGGCTGGTGACAAGCCCAAACCTCTTCTGCTTCTTCGCAAGGTCAAACCCGGCTGTCAGACTGGAAAAGCTGGGTGAGCTTTTGCTACGAGACAGCCTGGCCCTGGGGGAGGGGACAGGTGGCAGCAGCAGTTTGTTCTTTCCACACAAAAGTCGGAAATTTAGTTTGTTTTTTTTTTTCCTAATTCAGGGCAACGCTGGGGGGTTTTTCCCTCTCCAGCTCGCTGAGGGTTCAGCAGGACTAACCAAAGGCTCATTTGGTGGCACAGCCCTGATTTCTGATGGACCCACCCTGAGTGAAAAGTCACCTTAAACAGCAAAACGTGATCCCAAACCCCTTCCCAAATCCCTTCCCTTCCCTTTTCCTTTCCCTTTCCCAAATCCCTTCCCAAATCTTTTCCCTTCCCTTCCCTTCCTCCAAACTCGGCGGCATGAAGAGAATGAGCCTGGAGAAGCTGCAAACTTTGCAAGGCTAGGGTGAAAAAGCAAACCCCAAAGGCACCTGAGGGGCTGAGAGAGTAGCTCATTTATTCCTGCAGGTCTTTGTCCTTGGTTTTCCCGGCTCGGGACACTCAGCTTTGGCTTTCCCCTCCCACAAATCTCGGAGCAAGAGGAGCCCTGGCAGAAGGGAGAGCCCCAAAACTTCAGGTGGCATTTACAAAGCTCTGCTTGCTTTGAAATTGGGCTTTTTTTTCCTGAGCCCCATCAAACTCAGGGGCGAGACAGAGCCAGGGCTTAATTTTCAACGTGCAAAACGAGGAAGCAGGAAAACAAAATCAAAATCATTGAACCCTTTCCTTTGGGAAGGAGAATTCCCTCAGGCACAGCCGGAGCTCCTGTCGGAGCCGACTCACCATGCCAAGTGCTGAAAGCAGCAGAGGAGCAGGGGGAGCACAGAACCATCAGCCCTGGGGGTTCCCAGCTCGGGGGTGCAGAGCCTGCCCCTCNATGTTCCCAGCTAGAGGAGTTGGAAAGTGCCAGAAGGAGCCTGTCCATGCCCATGGGTAACCCCCCCTGGCTGGCTTTGTGAGTTGAGGGTTGTTTCACCCACTTGGTGATGGGATAACAGGGAAAGGGGTGGAATCCTCATTCCTGGGGTATCCAAAAGTCCTGTGGATGTGGCACTTGGGGACATGGGTTGGAGGTGGGGGATTGGACTTCCAACCCCAACAGGACTCTGTGATTAAAGGGACCTCCTTCTCCTTGAGCTTGTGACCCTCAGGAGTGTTGAAACCCCCCGGCCTGGGTGAGGAGCTCCAGGAGGAAGGAGTTCCCAGCAGTGGCCTGTCCCATCCTGCCTGGAGCAGCTCGAGGCATCCCCCAGCCAGGAATCCCAGGAATCTCTTCCCATGCTCCTTCCTTGGACATGTGAGCATCTCTCAAAGCCTGCTCAGCTGTGGAGAGCATTCTGTTCCCAGAGCTCCCTTCTGGAGGCCACAGTGCGGGGTAAAATTCATCCAGAGCCTCATGTTGCCACAAGCCTTAATACAGCTGTAGATTTCAATATAGTTTTATATAGTTTTATAGTCTTTCTGCATTTGAAAAAATAGCTTGTAACCCTTGTGCCAAATCCTTAGGTTGAAGTTAACCTCTGTGTCACATTTTTGAAGCTTGTTTTTGTGCTAAGGGAGAGATACTACGTTTTATTCAGACAGATATTAGAGCATGTTATAGTCAAAATAGGATGTTGCTTAGCCGTGGCGTAAAGAGGGGTGAGAGCTGTTGGAAAACCTCCCAATAGAAGAGGGTGGGGGAGGAAAAGGTGGTCCTTAAAACCACTGACTCAATTCCAAAGGGGTGTGGTTTGGGATGGTTTGTAGGATGGGCAAATTAAGACCTTGGATGTGTTTCCTAGACAGGATAATTAGGCAGGGCCATCAATTTGTAGATCTCTGGATGCCGAGCGCGCCATTGATTGCTAAAGCCTTTAGTAAAAGACCTTTCTTTGCCTTCTCCCTGTCGAGGAAGTTTTCCTCGGATTTACGGCAACACTGGGAAAGAGTTCCCTGATCCAAAGCTCTGCCTGGTTTGGTGGGAAGGGACCCTTTTCCCAGGGATTCAGCGCTGGGGTGTCCCCAGCTGACCCCAGCGGTTGGTTATAATTCACCCCTCGCTCCTCAGCACTAATTAACATCATTAATGCATCATTAATGTCTCCTTCCCCTCCCTCCCCTCCCTCCATCTGCTCACGGTTTTCCCCCCTGTTTTTCACACTCCTCCCTTCCCACCGAGTTGTTCTTCCCTCCCTCCCTCCTCGCCCGGGCTGGTGACAAGCCCAAACCTCTTCTGCTTCTTCGCAAGGTCAAACCCGGCTGTCAGACTGGAAAAGCTGGGTGAGCTTTTGCTACGAGACAGCCTGGCCCTGGGGGAGGGGACAGGTGGCAGCAGCAGTTTGTTCTTTCCACACAAAAGTCGGAAATTTAGTTTGTTTTTTTTTTTCCTAATTCAGGGCAACGCTGGGGGGTTTTTCCCTCTCCAGCTCGCTGAGGGTTCAGCAGGACTAACCAAAGGCTCATTTGGTGGCACAGCCCTGATTTCTGATGGACCCACCCTGAGTGAAAAGTCACCTTAAACAGCAAAACGTGATCCCAAACCCCTTCCCAAATCCCTTCCCTTCCCTTTTCCTTTCCCTTTCCCAAATCCCTTCCCAAATCTTTTCCCTTCCCTTCCCTTCCTCCAAACTCGGCGGCATGAAGAGAATGAGCCTGGAGAAGCTGCAAACTTTGCAAGGCTAGGGTGAAAAAGCAAACCCCAAAGGCACCTGAGGGGCTGAGAGAGTAGCTCATTTATTCCTGCAGGTCTTTGTCCTTGGTTTTCCCGGCTCGGGACACTCAGCTTTGGCTTTCCCCTCCCACAAATCTCGGAGCAAGAGGAGCCCTGGCAGAAGGGAGAGCCCCAAAACTTCAGGTGGCATTTACAAAGCTCTGCTTGCTTTGAAATTGGGCTTTTTTTTCCTGAGCCCCATCAAACTCAGGGGCGAGACAGAGCCAGGGCTTAATTTTCAACGTGCAAAACGAGGAAGCAGGAAAACAAAATCAAAATCATTGAACCCTTTCCTTTGGGAAGGAGAATTCCCTCAGGCACAGCCGGAGCTCCTGTCGGAGCCGACTCACCATGCCAAGTGCTGAAAGCAGCAGAGGAGCAGGGGGAGCACAGAACCATCAGCCCTGGGGGTTCCCAGCTCGGGGGTGCAGAGCCTGCCCCTCTCCCAGGGCTCAGCTTGGCCTTGGGGAACTTTCTCAGCTGGGGATGGGGGGATGGATGGATGGATGGATGGATGGAGGGATGGAGGGATGGATGGATGGAGGGATGGAGGGAGGGATGGATGGATGGATGGAGGGATGGATGGAGGGATGGATGGAGGGATGGATGGATGGAGGCATGGATGGATGGATGGATGGATGGATGGATGGATGGATGGATGGAGGGATGGTGATAACCCGGCAGTGGGGCCAGAGGAGCCGCTGCAGGAGGAGCCCGACCTTGGATCTGAGAGAGCTCCCACTGCCCTCTCTTCCTGACAAACCCCCCTCTTCCCAATAAGCAGCACCTTCAAGGGAAGGAGAAAAGCACTCAGAGCAATATCTTCCCTGTTGTTCAGTAATTTCAGCACCGAGAAAGACTCGGGTGATGTCTCATTTTGGAATAATGTCTATCCCCAGGGGCCAAACCCTTTCAAAGCAGCACAGCCCCAGCAAAGCCAACCTCCTTAAACTCTCAGCTTCCCTGGCATGTGGACAGGCAGGGAAAATAAAGCAGCACAGGCAGAAAGTAAGCAATCAAGGCAGAGTTTGTTTTCATAACACACTCTTGCGACTGCAATAATCTCAGCTCTGATTAGTGCTGGAGATCAAAAAAATGTAAATATTTACCAGAACATCTTCTGTATCCTCATGGAGTCAAAAGGGCACTCTCTCTGTGTCAGGGCTGTGTGCTCTGGCAAACTCTCCCAGCCAACTGTGGAATCATGCAAAGAGCCTGAGTGTAATTAATTATGTTCATCACAAGGCCAAAATACTGCAGTTTTTTTATTTGCTTTCTCTTCCAGTTCTGAGTGTGCTGAGCTTTCTGCCTCCTGTGTGAGACTCCTCTGACGAAAGCTGTGATTCCCACTTGGCTCCAGGAGCTGGGCTTTAACAAAGACAAACAAGTAGAACGCTGCCTGCACTAAACCAGACCTGCTCTAAGCCTCACCTCGAGTTTAAGGAGGGCTGGCTTTGCTTCTCCTCTTCAGCTGCCCCAGCATGTCTGAACACAAAACCTGCCTGGCAGCGGCTCCAGGAGGACACCAAGGGGGTCAGAGGGGTGGGAGGGAAGGTGGGAGGGCTGGGATTGCTCTACTGGGAAAGGGAAGGCTTTGGGGTGACTCAACTGTGGCCTTCCAGAATCTGAAGGGGCTACAAGAAAGATGGAGAGAGATTATTTCCAAGGGATGGAGGGACAGGACACAGGGAATGGCTTCCCACTGCCAGAGGGGATAGATGGGATATTGGGAAGGAATTCTTCCCTGGGAGGGGAGAATCTCCCTCAGGAACAAAGATGGGTTTATTTGGGGTGGTTGGACTCAGAAACCCTCAGAGTTACTCGTGGGCCGTGGGTCTGACTGTTGGGATCAGCCAGGAAAGGTGGGGATTGTGGGCAGGGATTGCTTGGCTTGTAGAGGGTGACAAGGGAAAATGAACTGGGCTGTTTAGTGGCAATGGTGGCTTAAAATAAAGGATTTTGGTTACACAAATGTACCTAAAGGGGCTCCAGGAGAGCTGGAGAGGGCCTGGGGACAAGGCATGGAGGGACAGGACACAGAGAATGGCAGAGTTAGATGGGATATTGGGAAGGAATTCCTGGCTGGGAGGGTGGGCAGGCCCTGGCTCAGGTTGGGCAGAGAAGCTGTGGCTGCCCCATCCCTGGGAGTGTCCAAGGCCAGGCTGGAGCCACCTGGGCTGGTGGGAGGTGTCCCTGCCCATGGCAGGGGGTGGGATGGGATGAGCTTTAAGGTCCATCTCAACCCAAACCATCCTGGGCTTCTGTGGCTTTCCAAGCCTTCATCCACCCAGCACTGGTGGATCTGCCCTGCATTGCTGGTGGCACTGGTTCCCAGTAAGCTTTGAAGGGAGTCATATCAAAGGCCCCCAGGCCTGGCTCCGTGCCCAGATTCCCAGGCACTGGGTTTGAGGAGGCTTCAAGCTTGTCTTAATTACCACAGGTGCCCTGGCCAGGCTAGTCCTGCCTTGGCCTCAGGAATGGGATTGCAGCTCCATGAGCTCCCCACGGGCACAGAGCCTGCTGTGCTTGGCTGGGGGGGCACTGGGAATGTGGGGGGAGCCAAAGGGGCAGCCACTCCCTGCTGAGATGTTGGCATCTTCTGCTGGCATCCCCCCTCTCTGCTGGGGCATCCCTCTATTCTGCTGTGATACACCCTCTCTGCTGGCATCCCCCCTTTCTGTTCTATTCCCACCTTTCTATTCTGTGATCCCTCCATCCTGCTCCATTCCCCCCTTTCTGTTCTATCCCCACCTTTCTATTCTATTCTCCCCTTTCTGCCACAATCCCACCCCTCTTTCCTGGCACCATTCCCAGTCTCAGTACCAGAAAGCAGATCAAGATGCCACAGATGCCTCGTGGTCCAGGTCTCCAAACCCCCCTTCCAGGGCCATTCCCTCCCCAAGGATGGAGGGCTTTGAGGATCCTGGATCCATCCTGGGCACACGTGGAGATCATGGAGAGGAATCTCCTCCTTGCCCTTGAACCTTAATCTTCAATTCCTTGCCCACCTTGTGCCCACAAACCTCAGTCCTCCAGTGCCAGGTTTGAACATCTCTATGGAATTGTGTCTGTCACTGATGGAGAAAAATGGGGCTCTTGTGTTGATGCCTCATGGAGGTGGACTTGGATGATCTCAGAGGGCTTTTCCAACCTAAATAATTCCATGTTTCCACTTAGCAAACCCCCTGCTGGCCTAAGGAGGGTGAAAGCTGAGGAATAAAACCAACCTGGAAGCATCTTGTGGCTTCACAAGGCCTGGCCTGGCGAAGGGGAAGGAAGGGCCTTTCCTGCCTCCCAGATGGTGAGAAATTCCAGCAAGGACCTTTCCTGGAAGGAGGGTCAATCCAAGCCTGCTGTGAGAGCTTGTCATTGTGGTTATTACACTCTGGGGTGGACAAAGCCCATGGTTGGTTTGGGCAGCTGATGCCTCTTTGCTTTTGGAGGGGATTTGGGGGGGGTGGCCCAGGAGATGCAGATCCCACAGAAAGGTGGGATCTCACAGGAGAATACACTGGGAGTAAAAATCAAGGCAGAGAGATGGGATGCAATTCTTAATAATTCTATGAAAAACACCAGCTTTAAAGGGTTTTAAACCAGGGTTTAATAAAAGGTCATAAAGGTCCCACCAACTCCTCCAGCACCACCTGCACAGACCAGGCTGGCAGAGCTGGAAAGAGAGAGGAGGAATGAAAGCCTCTCGCTGACATCCTAAAGGCATCAAAAAAAGCTCCTCGAAACTCTTTACCTTTAATACATAATAATCAGGTTTGATTGCAAAGCAAGCAGAGTGTGCAGTCACTGCTGCAAACCACTTCTGCTGGCAGAAATGTGGAGGAAGAACCGGGATTTCTGAGCTGCCCCGGCACTGAATCTCATCCCACTCGAAGCCTCAGGGCGAGTTTCCCAGTTTGATTTGGGAGGAACACCCAGCAAAGCCCCAAAGGGGGTTCGGGGGGGGCTCTCAGGAGGGACAAGGAGTGTCCTCACCTCGGGAGGGATTGCTGAGCCTTTCCTTCCCTCCGGGCCAGTCCGAGGAAGGGAAAAGCTCCGGGTAAAACAGGGCGGAGCTGGGAAGTTGTCCCCGGCTCAGCCCTCAAACAAAAGGGCCCAGAGGGAAACGGAAAAGCAAATATTAATGTTAAATTTCGTGGCCCCGGAGCGAAGAGAACAATGACTTCAGCTGGGCAACACCTTGACCTCTTCCTCCTCCTCCTCCTGCTCTCGAATGTCATCTCAGGAGCTGGGATTTCTCTGCAGGAAGAAGGGAATGCTGAGGGAATGCCTGCCTTCCCCATGCCAGGGGGAGGGATGGGATATTGGGATGGAATTCCTGGCTGGGAGGGTGGGGAGGGGCTGGGATGGAATTCCCAGAGAAGCTGNTCCTGATGGCACCCACAGCACCTGGAAGGTTCTGCCCCACTGGCAGGTGACCAACAATTGCACTGCAGATAAAGAGGGGGGTCCTTGGACCCCCCCAGGGCTCTGTGAGGGCAGAGGAGGCACCACCACCTTCTGTGCCCGCTCAGGGCTGTGCCAGCCCTGCTGAAACGCAGCTGAGCTCTTATCCCTGGGCTCTTATCCCAGCCTGATTGTTCCAGAGGCAAAGGAGACAAGGAAGAAGAGGAGAGAGCCCTTGTGCTGGGCCATTTGAGATGGGGGGTTGCCATGGAAACGGCTGCATTAATGAAATCCTCCCTCTCCACTCTTGTGTGCTGTGGTTGTGCAGGAGCTGCACATTTGGGGCTCTCCAGTCCTCGTTGGGGTGACAGAGAGAGGGATCCTCTTGGGATTGGGCTCTTCCAGCAGTGTGGAAGAGGTGCTGTTGTGGGATGTTTGTGGTGCCCCAACAGGATGGGTTATTGAGGCTGAGCAGCTGCCCTCTCCTTTAGTCCATCTCCTTCAAAGCAGAGCAGGCATAACAAGGGGTGGCTTCCCAGGATGCAGTGCCATGAAGTCAGAGAATTCCTAGAAGTTCATAAAATCCATGTGGAAATCAGAGAACTCCATAGAAAAGACCTCCAACCTTTGACCGAATGCCACCCTTGTCAACTAAACCACGTGTTCGTTCCTTGGACACCTCCAGGGGCAGGGACTCCAAACCTCCCTGGGCAACCCTTTCCAGGGAGAAATTCCTCCTGATGTCCAACCTGAACCTCCCCTGGCACAACTGGAGGTGATTTGCCCTTGTTGCCTGGGAGAAGAGGCCGACCCCGACCCTGAGGAGTGTTGGGGTCCATCTCTGGTAGAGGAGCTGGACAACCAGGGCCATGCTGTGTCCTTCTGCTCCAGCCAGAAGGTCCACAAGCAACCAGGTCGGAATAGGGATGTCCTGGAGCACGGGGTGGCTTTGGCAGGGCTGCTGTGGGAATCGATCACCCCTTTTGGCTGGGAATTAGCCACGGGTGGGAAAGGCTGAGCATTCCAAAGTGGACTTCAGAAAGCCACGGAGAGACCTGCACATGGTCAGGGCCACAAGGAGAAGAGGGGCAGCCAAGCAAAGGTGTGCCAGGTAAGGAAATCCCTTCGAACAGGAGGGGTTTTTTTTCCTTCCTCTTCCCAGACACGGTGAAGAACTCCAGGTTTGTGTTGGGTGTTTTTAATAAACCTCCCAGCAGGAGGTTTTTATCATCCCATCTCTCACATTTTTTCCCCAAACGGCAGAAGAGAAGTTGTAACTTATTAAAAAACCAGAGGAATACCCTGAAAAGCCTCAACAGCAGCGGGTTGGTTTTTTTCCCCTGCATAGCAGCCAGTAAATTACGCTGTGCTATAAGAGAGCAGGCTCATTAAATCGGACCGCTTTGATGTTATCTCCGGGGCTGAGCTGCAGGAAAGGCTGGGCAAACACTTGTTTGGCTCATTAGCATGCCCGAGAGGCGAGCCGGGCATCGCACAGCCCATCAGGCAGCTCTGACTTCAGGTGAGGAGCAACATCCACCCCAACAAGCTCCCTCTGAGCCACCCTGAAGGTCGGGGTTTCTCACAGATACCTCCAGCAATAACCCTCGGGGCTGAGTTGTGCAGCCCAAAAGGCAAGGAGGGCTCTGGGGCACACAAAGAGCTGCAGGATCCTCTCAGAGAAGCTACAGGGTGAGGAAGGAAAGTGGTTGGGAGACCGAGGGAAACGGAATGAGAACCTCCAGGCTGAGGTGGGAAATGATGTCTTTGGTACAGAGATTTTGGAGGAAAAGACAAACTCCTTGCACTGAGGAGAGCCCCAGTGTTGATGGGAGCCACAGGAAGGAGCTCTTGCTCCTCCTGGGAAGGCAGGGAGGGATCCTGTATCCACATGGATGGGGCAGAAGGGTTTAAACCCAGCCTAAATGCCGCTGAGACTCGTCGCAGTGAGGAAGGTCTCGCCTTGGAAAATGAAACTTGTCTCGCGGTTGTTCAATTCCAGGGCAGGGTGGGGAGAAAAGCTGGAGCTACCTCTGGGATGAGCAGCTCCAGTGATCCCTGCCCCTGCCTGGTTAGCACCAGATGAGGCTTATTTTTTAATTATATTGTGCAGGGAAAAAAGATAATTCAGCTAAAATGCAATCACAGGATCTTGTGAGCTGGAAGGACCCATCAGGATCATCCAGACAGCCCAACAATCCCATCCTGTCCCTGAGAGGATCACCCCAACCCTCCCTGAGCTCTGGCAGCCTCGGGGCTGTGCCCACTGCCCTGGGCAGCCTGGGCAGTGCCCACCACCCTCTGGGGGAAGAGCCTTTTCCCAGTATCCAGCCCAACCTTGCCCTGGCACAGCCCCACACTCTGGGGCACCAAGAAGTGCCTGGGCATCTGCACAGGTTCCTATTCTTCTGGACAATCATCTCCTGGGATTAATCCCACAGCTGTCAGGAATATTGAATCACATGTCACTGTCATATTGGCATGTTGTCACTTGTCTGCCCCAGAACATGCCCTGAGTAGGATGGAGATGTGGCCACAAGCTGAGCTGCACCTCCAGGCACCTGCATGGCCCAGACAAGCTGAGCTGAGCCCTCCTGGAGAGAAACCCTTCAGGGGCTGGTAGAGCAAGCCTTGTGGGCACCTCTCAGGGCCTGAGAGTGCCACTCCCAGGCCATCCTGGGTTTCCATCACTCACTGACTCCAGCACAAATGTCCCACAAGGGAATCACACAATGGGCTGAGCTGGGAGGGACCCACCAGGACCATCCAGTCCAAACCTCAGCCCTGCACAGGATCACCCCCTGCGCCCCAGAGCATCATCCAAACCCTCCTGGAGCTCTGGCAGCCTTGGGGCTGTGCCCACTGCCCTGGGGAGCCTGGTCAGTGCCCACCACCCTCTGAGGGGAGAACCTTGTTTTTCGATCCACCAAAACCTCCCCTGGCCCAGCCCCAGCCCTTTCCTCAGGTCCCCACAGAGCAGAGCTCAGTGCCTGCCTCTCCTCCTCCCCTCACGAGGAAGTTCTGCAGTGCCTTTGGACAGCCAAAGCAGGATTTTCCTGGGCCACATTCCATGAAACCCAGTTGCAGGGACGTGCCCAGCGTGGCTGTCCCTGTGCAGGCTCTTCCTCCACCACAGCAGCTCCTCCACCACGGTCTGTGACTGCTGGTGGCAACTCTCCTACACCTGAGGAGCGAGTGGCACCCTGAGAAATGGTTTTCCAAGAGGTGAAGCCCCAATGTAGGTCTTTTAATTGGGAGGAGAGCCATAAAACCAGGGAAGGATTGGATGCTGGTGCCAGGGAAAGGCCAAGGACAGAGTGGAAGGAGGAAAGACAGTGAGGATCAGCCTCTGGGATGAAGTTCTTCTCACCTGCAGAAGGTGAGCATGGGGAGGAGACACCAAGGATACACGGACATCCCAGCTGGAAGGGAAGGTGAGCTGTGAGTGATGGGCCACATCCAGGGTGTGAGACGAGGATGGAAAATGCCCCGAGCTGGGGCAGGTCCCAGCTGATTCCCCCCCCCCCAAATCCCTGCTCAGCTCTGCTGCATCTCCCTGGCAAATCCCTGATGGATATCTTCCATCCGTGCAAGGCTGATTTCAGCAATAAGCATGAAAAGAATAAAAGGCAGCTGAATTCCTGTCCCTCTTTATATACCAATTTATTTTACAGCCCAGTCACAGATTTACCAGCAGCTTTACAGAGTCTCACTCCAGAAATAGAACCAAAACCCCAAAAAATCAAGAAAATAAACCCTCAAAGACAAGGCCATTGTGGGGCTGGACAATCAGATGTTAAATTGGGCTCCAGTAGCCTCATCCTGCGAGCTTGGAGTGGCTTCCCAGGAGCAGAACCAGGGAGGGGGTGGCAGCACTGCCAGCACACCCAGCCCTTCCCAAAAGGGCTCTGCCCTTGCCCTGCCACCTCCTGAGTTCTGCAGGACCCTGGAGGGCTTTCCCCTTCCCACATCCCATGATAACATGGAAGGATTGTGTCTCCAGAGCTGGAAATCTGCCTAAGCTTGGAAGATGTGAAATTAATGGAGATGGTGCGTCTCGTCTTCCTGTGAATGGGCTGTGTTTGCCTCTCTGGGAAAAGCTGGGATGCAGGCACAGTTCCTCCTGCTTTCCAGGAGTGGGACCCACGGGGATACACCTCATTTCAGCAGGTGGTGCTTTTCCTTTGGAAAACCTCCCGAGGTTGCTCTGCTGGAAGCCTTACCTGGGCCATCAGCTTCCCAAACCTCTGGAAAACACAGCTTTCCATGTGCAATGGGTTAAATCAAGGGACCTGAGAGCCCCTCCCAGTGCCTAAAGGGGCTCCAAGAGAGCTGGAAATGGACTGGGGACAAGGCATGGAGGGACAGGACACAGGGAATGGCAGGGATAGGTGGGATACTGGGAAGGAATTCTTGGCTGCGAGGGTGGGGAGGGGCTGGAATGGAATTCCCAGAGAAGCTGTGGCTGCCCCTGAATCCCTGGGAGTGTCCAAGGGCAGGTTGGAGCACCCTGGGCTGGTGGGAGGTGTCCCTGCCCGTGGCAGGGGGTGGCACTGGGTGGGCTTTGAGGTCTCTTCAGACCCCTAGCCCCTAAAGGGGCTCCAGGACAGCTGGAGAGGGACTTGGGACAGGGGATGGAGGGACAGGATAAAGGGAATGACAGGGATAGGTGGGATACTGGGAAGGAATTCTTGGCTGGGAGAGTGTGGAGGGGCTGGGATGGAATTCCCAGAGAAGCTGTGGCTGCCCCTGAATCCCTGGGAGTGTCCAAGAGCAGGTTGGAGCGACCTGATCTATGGAAGGTGTCCCTGCCCTGTGGAACAAGATGACCTTTAAGGTCCCTTCCCACCCAAACCATTCTGGAATCCTGGGAATGCATTTCCCTGCAAAGACACGAGAGAAAGAAGCTGTTGGAAAGCTCTGCATCTTCCCAAATGCCAGGCAGAACAGACGACAGGGGAATGTCCTTTAATGCTTTGGGAAGGAGGGAATGCAGCCCAGGACTTGGCCGAGCTGGAGAGGAGGTGGCAGTCAAAGTGTTTCTCAAGAGCAATCCGAGTCTTTGGGGCTTTCCCCGACGGCGTTCCTGCCATTCCCGATTATTTCCTGGCTGCAGGAGCTGAGTCACAGGAGAGCTGGTAAAGGTCAGGAGGAAAACCAACAAGTCCTGGTGTCCCCAGTGACCTCTCTGGAAAATCAGAGCTGGAGTGCGGCACGAGCAGAGGGAATGGGAATCAGCAATGAAGGTGCTCGGAGTGGGGTGGGAAGTGAAAGGGGTGCAGGGAGGGGGGGTGAGTTTTGCTTGAAAAGGTGTAAAAAAATGAGGATTTCTGTGTTTTCCACAAAAACTTGACGCTCCTGCCCTTGATTTCGCCCGGGTTTTGAACACAGGTGGGTGAAATCCGGGAGGGGGAGGGAAAGGGATTGATTTTTTTCCGTGGAGCCAAACCTCCAGAAAACATGAGGATGCTCAGCCTGGGGTCAAACAGCACCTCCCCACCCCATCACCCAGGCAAAAGGCAAACCCCAAAAAGCAACTTTTAAACTCCCCAGTCCCCCCCAGGTCACGATTCCCCAAGCTGGGCTGATGGAAGAGGAGCCCCGGCCCCCCTCCGTGTTATCCCGGGCGGGGAGTCCCGAAGGGCATTGTCTCGTTCCAAGGGGGTCACACCAAACGCCGGGACGGCTCTTGGGGAGGGTTTTTGTCACCTCGGAGCGGGGTGTCCTTCAGAGGGGGGTGGGGAAGCGGAGGGGACGTCTCGGTGTTCTTTCCCTTCGCAGCCCGGGCTCGGTGCCAGAGGAGCTGCAGGTATAAATAATAAATAACGCAGCGCGACGACAGGGACATTTTTAAAGGAGAACAAATCACCTGATTGCTATTCCCCCCTCTTCTCCCCCCTCCCCCCCGAGCTTCTTTCCTCTGCTCTAAAGTGATGCCTAATGAGGGAGGGTCAAGCCGTTTCCATCCCTCCCTGCTGCAAAACGCTGGGATATTTATTTCTTTGGACACATAAAAACTCCCCTCTCTCCCCACTCACTCCCATCTCTCAGTTTGCATGGCTATGAGATGTTCCTTTTCCAGGGAGGAAAACTCCTCCAGGAGCTGTGACGAGATGACGCACCGAGCCGTGTCCGAGACGCTTCGAGGGGACACGCCGGGAATTCGGGCTCCATGCAGGGAGCGGCGCCTCGCGGAGGATGACTTGAAGTGACATCACCTTTCCAACGCTGATCTCCCTCCCAGCCCAAACATCCCAGCCATCCACATGGGAAGCACTCCCGTTATTTCCAGACCACAAACTCGCGCTGGTTATTTGAGTCAAACTCAGCATACAAATCAATTCAATCCCAAAGTTTGGGAGGCAGCTCCCAGGGAACCAGCTTTTCTGGGACTGCCTTTCCCTTCCCTTGGGTGCAGCTGGAAGTGGCTCGGGAGCAACTCTGGGCTCCCAACTCCTCCTTGGTGGGTCCCGTTGGAGGGCTGGGATTTTGGGAGAAGATGCTGCCTCCTCCAGACAGGCTGGATATTCTCAGGGAGGATCCAAGGGGCAAAGCAGCGCTCAGGCAAGAGGAGTTGACTCCTCCTCCTCCAGGGGTGCAGCTCCTCATGGGAGCAGCTGGTGGATGTTGAAATGTCCCCTTGGGCTCACAGGGAGCTGAAAATGGTTGGAGAAACCTTGGGAGATCATCGAGTTATGGAATGGTTTGGGTTGGAAGGGACCTTAAATTTCATGCCATGGGCAGGGACACCTCCCACCAGCCCAGGTGCCTCCAAGCCCCATCCAGCCTGCCCTTGGGCACTCCCAGGGATGGGGCAGCCACAACTTCTCTGCCCAACCTGTGCCAGGGCCTGCCCACCCTCACAGGGAAGGATTTCTTCCTGCCCCAGATGTCCCCAGGTAGGTGTTCACAGAGGAGACACTAAAATTCCCCTGTCCCACAGCAGCACAGCTGGGAAAACACATCAAGAATCCTTTCTGGGAGAGATATATCAGGTTGATGGCCCTGTCCTGGCTCTGGGAGCTCTCGTGGTGGCCACACAGGCAGGGGTTTCTCTCACTGCCAGGTGTAAAACAGCTTCTGTCACCCATGGAAAGCTTCATTAGGGAATAACAGTCACTTCTAATTATCTGTGCTGAGCCCTGTTAGATTCGTCAGGTGAGGTGAGAGCTGGAAAATGAGAATTGGCTCCTCTTGGGCACGGCAGTATCGTTCCAGGTCACCAAAACCTTCCCTCCAAGTCAGCAAAACCTGCTCTGCAGGTCACCAGAACTTTCCCTCCAGGTCATCAAAACCTTTCCTTCATGTCAACAAAACCCTCCAGGTCACCAAAACCTTCCAAATCACCAAAACCTTCCCTCCAGGTCTCCAAAATCTTCCCTCCAGGCTCCCTAAAACTTTCCCCCAAGTCACCAGACCTTTCCCTCAAGTCACCAACACCTTCCCTCCAGATCACCAAAACCTTCCCTTTAGATCACCAAAATCTTCCCTCTAAG
The DNA here is from genome assembly GCA_013400415.1 of Scytalopus superciliaris. Classification (NCBI taxonomy): domain Eukaryota; kingdom Metazoa; phylum Chordata; class Aves; order Passeriformes; family Rhinocryptidae; genus Scytalopus; species Scytalopus superciliaris. The sequence continues at coordinate 42,382 of VXBX01008684.1, forward strand.
TCACCAAAACTTTCCCTCCAGGTCATGAAAACCTTCCCTTCAAGTCACCAAAACCCTCCAAGTCACCAAAACCTTTCAAATCACCAAAACCTTCCCTCCAGGTCCCCAGAATTTTCCCTCCAGGCTCCCGAAACCTTTTCCCCAAGTCACCAACACCTTCCCTCCAGATCACCAAAACCTTCCCTTTAGATCACCAAAATCTTCCCTCTAAGTCACCAAAACTTTCCCCTTCCAACATCCTCTAGCGACTCAGGAGCCAAAGGACAACCATCCCAACGAGGCGCCGGACAAGTCACTGAAATCTTCCAAGTCACTGAAGTCTTCCCTCCTGGTCCCCAAAGTCTTCCCTTCAGGCTCCCTAAACCTTTCCCCCAAGTCACCACACCTTTCCCCCAGGTCATCCAAACCTTCTCTCTGAGTCACCAAAACCTTTCCTTTAAGTCACCAAACCCCTCCAAGTCACAAAAATCTTCCAAGTTACCAAAACCTCCCCTGTAAGTCACCAAAACCCTCCAAGTCACCAAAACCTTCCAGGTCACCAAAATCTTCCCTACAGGCTCCCCAGACCTTCCCCCAGGTCATCAAAACCTTCCTCCATGGTCAATAAAGCTCTTCCCGGTGGGAATGGCTCTGGATGAGCTCACGGAATCACAGCACACTGGGAAAGGACCTTAAAGACCATCCCCTTCCAACCCTTCACCATGAGCAGGGCCACCTTCCCCTGCTCACTCCTGAGGTCCAAACCTGGCTCCCAACCCCATGGCTGGTCACACTCGTGATTCCAGCTGGGATTTTGGCCTTATTTATCAGGAGAACCAGGAAAAACTCCCTCCCTTTGGACTGAAAATGCTATCATGCCCAAACACCCCAAGATTCTGCCTCAACTTCTTAAAAATCAAAGCCTTATTCACATTTTTGGTTCTTAACTCTCCTCTCTGGAACCAGCTTGACAATCATAAGATTAAAAAAAATACTGATTTTTTTAATATATATATAAGGAAAGCAAAAATGTAATAATTCATGGCCTCTCCTTCGATAGAAGAATATAAAATACCCCAAGAAATGGTGTCTGTGAAACGAAACAGTCCAGGGTTCAACTGTTTATGAATCCTCCCTGGGATCGGGGATGTGCTCTGGGAATGGGTTTAAAGCTGTGGGATGAGAGACTGGGACACCTCGAGGCTGTTCCATGCGGGAATCACTCAATTCCAGGCTGGAATTCCAGGCTGGCTGAGGTGGGAAGTGACCTCAGAGACCACCCAGTGGCACCTCCCGCTGTTCCAGGGGGCTCCAAGCCACGTCCAACCTGACCTTGGGCACTCCCAAGGGATGGGGCGTCCCATCATTGAGCTGCTCCACCATCCAGGTCGTTTATAAAGATATCCAATGGGATGTGATTCCTAAAATGAGCCAGGAAAGAGCGTGGTGGGAGCTTTGGAGCTGGACATGCCCCGCAAGGAGGGGGTGGCACCACCCGGGTGGGGACAGCGGGGACACCGCGGGCTGCGGGTCCATCCCACAGTGCAAGGCTTCCCTCTAGCGACTCAGGAGCCAAAGGACAACCATCCCAACCAG
>VXBX01008684.1:71897-103566 GCA_013400415.1 Scytalopus superciliaris
GGAGGGATGGATGGATGGATGGAGGGATGGATGAATGGATGGAGGGAGGGATGGATGGACGGGTGGAGGGAGGGATGGATGGCCATCTTAGTGACTTAGCTGGTGACTTACTCCCCTTTCCTGAGGCCCCCACGTGATACCCAGCCATGTGGTTTGGGGACCCAAAGGACATCAGGCAGCTCTCCTTGCTTGCAGAATAAACTCCCGGTGAAAATCCGTGCTGGTCCATGTCATGTGCCATGAGGAGAGCGGGAACAAACCTACAGCAGATGCTCTGGATCTCCTCCCACGTGCTCTGGTCAGAGCTGAGACCGACACAATCACAGCTCCCACAGCCAAATCCTGAGAACCCTTCAAAGCGAGAAGGAAAACTGTGGAGAAGCAGGAGGGAAACGTGACCCTTGGAGCCTCCAAAAATAAAGAGGCAACTGTGCAGTCTTGTGGCTTTAGGCTTTGTTTCACAGACAGGACTGGTGGAGGGGGATCTTAAAATCCACCATCCCAGTCCTGAGGAACTTTAGAATGCTTTGTCCAGTCTCCCCCAGCCTTGGCAGAGGAGCTGGAGTGTCGCTGACATGAGGCACCCACGAGTCTCGTGAAAATAGGTGACTTGCCGGAGAAGAAAGAGAATAAAGCTATAAATATCCTGGTGAGGGAAGAATTCCTCACTCACTGAGCTCTCGTTATACATCAGACAGAGCTGTCACACAAACCCTGCCACAGAGGAAGGCCCAGGCATGAATCAGCCCTCGGGAGATATCCAAGAATTCGGCCACAGAGGTGAAATCCAAAGGGAGCCAGATGTTCTCAGAGCCTCTGCTCCCCCCAGGGGTGCCTGTTCATATTCCTGGGGTCATTCCTTTGTCAGGTAAGAAATAGCATCTCCCTTGGAGGATGCTGCCTACAAAGGGCTTCTCCCTCTAAAGGACTGAAGGGTGGCGATGACCACAACCTGCCCACCACCCCCAGCTTTCAATGTGCTCCCCAAAAGATCAGGGGAAATGGTTTTTTAGGATGAATAAAACAGGAGAGAGGGGAATCAGCACCACAAACCCACCTCCCTGGCCTCCCAACTGGTGTCTCCAGTGCCCAGGGGGCTGCAAGGAGAGCTGCAGCTCCCTGCTCAAAGCCCATCTCACAGAATCAGAGTGCTTTGGGCTGGGAGGGGCCTTCAAAACCATCCAGTTCCAACCCCCTGCCATGGACAGGGACACCTTCCTTCCTTCCTTCCCTTATTTCCTTGATGGAGAGGAGGAAAGGAGCAGCTAAAAACATCTGGAGGCTGTGGGGATGAAACGTGGGGATCATGGAGAGGAGAGGGCGGGATATTGAACTCTGAGGTAAGGCAGATGCCTGGAATAACTCAAATAGCCCAGATAAGCCCCAGCTCTGGGCTCTGGCATATCCATCCATCCATCCATCCATCCATCCATCCATCCATCCATCATTCCATCCATCAATCCCCCCCTGGAGCCACAGGACCTGCTCTGACCTCACCCAGGTCTCCACATCCAATTCCAGCTCCCAGGGTTGGTCAAGGGCTTTGAATTTCCAGTCAGTGAACTGGGGGGAGCTGCTTGCTCTGGGTTGGAGCAGCAGGGTGGGGGCGGGATGGGATCCCACCAGCCTCACACAGGGGTGGGTGGCAGTGACCAAGGTGGGCCACCAGTGTCTGCAGCAACAGTGTCTCTGCTCTTGGGACACCCCCAAGGCTATGGGATGCTGCTCTCCAAAGAGTAGGAATGCTGCTGGATTCATTCCAGGTAATGGACTAGTGTCAGGGCAGGACAAAGCTGTAGATGATCCTGTTTTCCAGCCTCTCCCCATCCATGCTCCAAGGAATGCTGCAGGCCCTTTGCTCCAGGTAGAAAAGATAAGTGAGGGCTTGTCCACATCTGTGTTCCAGCTCCTCCTCACATTCTTGTCTCTCCTCTCATTTCCCCAAAGCCTGTGAGTGCTGTAGCCAAGCCCCCTCTGAAACACCTAATTCACCAGCAGGTGAAATTATTCCCAGGAATAACCTCAGTTAAAGCCAAAGCTGAAGCTCCCCCTTGGAATTCCAAGGGTGGGGAGCCCTGGGAAAGGAGGGCAGCTCTGCTAACATGACAGGGGGGATGGATGGGATGGGGGAAAATGGAGCAGGAGAGTGTTTGCTCCTTGTGGGCCCTTTGTTGGCTCGGCAACAGGAGGATCAGCTCACACAGGAGCCAGCAGGTTCTGCTTCTGTCATCACTGTCCAGCACTGGGAACTTCCCTCCTCAATCCCCTTGCTGCCATACAGGTGCCAGCAGTTCCCATTTGGAAGGCATTCTCCCTTTTCATCCTTCTCCATTGTTCGGCTGGAGCACCAGAGATCCCAGCTACACACCGGTGCTTTGGGGGACCCCTTGCCTCGCACCTCCTTTCCTCTCCTAGATTAGTCATTCTTCCCAAATTTCCTTCTTTTGTATGTGTATTCCCCCTGTTTCCTGCTGCAGGCTTCGTTTTCCCTGTGCTACAAGCACATGCAAGTTATTTGTCCTGCCAGGGAGACCAGCTCATCTGCTGGGTTATTTTTATTCCTCCTGCCATAGCATCTTAAGACTTGTTTTTCCAGGATAATCTCTGGAGATTGGGAAGGGAAAGAAATCATCTCGGGCACAGTGGAATGGATTGGAGGCAGTTTCTACACAGCAGGACTCCCTCACCCTGCTTGAAGTCTTTCATATGGAGACTTCATGACTTGACGATCCCTGTGGGTCCCTTCCAACTCAGGATATTCCATGATTTAATTAGGAGAAACTTCATGTTCTTTAAGCAGGGCCTTCCTGGGATGTGCAGGTGCTGAAGGTGCAAACCCATGGGGAGGAATTGTGGGGGATCTCAGTCCATTGCACCGCCGAGGACTAAAAGGGTTTGATTTCCTTCCAGAACTCCTAAAGCCTCACCTGAGCATCCCCCCCAAACTGCTCCTGCTCCCAGCACACCCAGCCCCTCCCTGAGAAACCAGCCTTGCCCATGGAAAAGCTGGTCTGGAATGTCCCTTTGGACCCAAACCTTTCTGGGATTCTGGGATCAGCCCCCTGCAAACATGGAAAAGGATACTCAAAACATTCCTGGGCATTTTGGGGCTGCATTTGGGGAGTCGGGGTCCCTCTGGCTGCTTCCTGAAGGCCAGCCCAGCCTTGCCCACTGGTGTGGGATGTTTGGAGCCCGCCTTGGCCTGGGAAATCTGCTCCAAGTCAGGAGCTGCCAGCTCCTTCCAGCGGGGTTGGTGTGGTCCAGGCAAGCCCTGATGCCTCCCCCGTGCCAACCATCCCTGCATTCCACACGGGAAACACGTGGATGGATCAGCTCCACAGGGGGCAAGTCCTAACTGGAGCATCCTTCTGAACTGCCTCTGCAGGATGCTTGGGCTGCCAAGCTGTGCTGAGTCCAAAAGGCCAAACCCATGTTCTCTTCATTGCATTAAACCAAAAATCCCCCTGTGTTTATTCCCGGGGGAGAACATTCCCTTTGGTCTCTGGTTGCACATCTGGATCAGCCGCTCTGCAGACGAGGCAGAGGAGAAGCAGAAAACATGTGGGGTTTCTTTGGGTCTTCTCTGGGTCTCTCTGATGCCCTCTTATCATTTCCAGACCATTTGTGGGACACGTCTGAAGGTCTGGGAGTGCCTTAAACCCTCCAAGCTTCCCAACCACTGTATTTTCCCCCATGGTTGGTGGTTCTGGGGAGTTTGGGAAACGGCGTGTCCTAAAGCTTCTTTAAACCCCAGGAGGTTTAAAACTGAGCCTTTTGCCCCCGAGTGTGGGTCAGAGGAATCCTTCCAGCAGTCACCCTGGCCTGTTCTCCTCAGTTTATCCATGCTGCTGCTGCCAGAGCTGTATTCCAGCTGCAGCTTCCTCTTGGATCCCATCCTCAATCCCCAACTGCTCCCTTGCCATCGGTCTTGTCACTGAGGGCACTGCTATCTCCTCTGACTCTCCCTCCTCAGATTACGGTCAGGGCTGAACTTGGAGCAGCCTGTTTTGGCCTTTCCCTCATGTTTTCACCCCAAGGGCCTCACCATGATTGTTTTCCTGCCATCAGATCCATCCCCTCCCTTTGGGCTCATCCCAAACCTTCCAGGTCCTTGCTCGGACCTCTCACCCCACATCTCTCACTGGCGATCCCAAAGGATCCCTGAATCCTCCTCTGGCCTCTTCCCTGTCCAGGCATCACCTGAACCCTGTCCAGGTATCACCTAAACCCTTCCCAGCCCTGCTTTGCTTTGCCTTCACCAGGCTTTGATCATTTATTCCCAGCCTGGACAGATTCTCTCCGTTCAGAATTACAGGGCGCTAATTGGATTGAGAGCCAAGCCCACACCTTCCCCTGTAATTGAGCTTTAATTAATTACTCACAGTTATCAGCTGGGCTTAGGCTTAATATCAGCTGGTTGTTACCCAGAGATGAGCAGGGATTGTTTTCACCCCCTCTGTCACCCATCCCAGTGGGTTCCCCCCTCCCCTGATGGGGGAGAGTGTTACCATAAAGGATCCCTGTGAAGGGACAAGGGGCTTTCAAAGCCACCAAAGGCCCAGGAAAGTCTTTCCTTGTCCTCAGGTCAAGTGGCCAAAGGGGACACACAGTTCACCTTTGTGTTTTTACCCTGGCACAGAATCTGTAATCAAGGGTGGAAATAATCCAGGAGCAATTTGGAAAGAATTGGGGCATTTTCGTGTTCTTTCATATTTTCCGTTTTCTCATTTCTGGCTTTAACAAAAAAAAAAAAAAGAACAGAAAAAGAAGCATTTCCTTCCTCTTCCCTTTTATCACATTTCCCTTCCCTCCCCTCAAAAAGGAGTATCAGCAGTGAAAAGTACAACACCACAAATCTGAGAAAACAGCAATATTTGGGAGAGAAAGGTCAGAAACATGAAGAGCTGAAGGAGGAAGAAGAATGAAATATGGAATAATTTCAGCTGGAAAACAAGGAAATATCCCTGCTGCAAATGGTGACAGTGACAACAGGCATGGAAAGGCCCTTTCTCCCCTGCTTGGGGTTGAAACCCAAATTGAGAAAGGTCAGGGACTGGTCAGAGGAACAGAAACAGCCCCAAGGAGAGGTGAAATGTCTCCCTTTCAGGCTAAAAACTGCTTGGGTTTGACCTTCCCCCATCCCATGGGAATATCTCAGGTCACTATTCCCTGACAGTTGTGGAATTGGCAGTTCTTGGCCCATTTGGTACTTTCTTCTCCCTGTTTTGTGCTATCCCGTGTGAAGTTCTGAGATGGCACAGTTGGCCTCTGGTTTTGGTGAGCAAAGAATCGACTCTTCAGCGTTTCCAGGACTTGAAATCAAAACCCTTTTCCTCAGGGGGAATGTGGGGACCATTAAGTCTCCCTGAAAACCGGGATCAAACTGGGAGCAAACCCAGCGAGGCCAGGCAGGTGACAGGAGACACCCCAGGCAAATGGGAATGAGGGAGAAGTTTGTGGGCTGTTAAATCATCTCATCCCCAGCACAGTGTGAGAGCTGCCCTGGGACAATTACCCTGCAAAGGCTTCATTTGCTTTAATGACTCTAATTTGGAAGTCAATCCAGACTGGCTTTCCTGAAGATTCCTGCCTGGAGCTGCCCCTGCAGGAACTTAAAAACGGTAGAAACGGTTTCAGCTGCATAACAGCTCCCTCAGGCCTGACAAAAACAGGGGAAAGGCATCAACAAAACACTTAAAAGATGCTTTCCTGAACTCGCTCACACTCAGGATTTCAGGAGAGTCAACTTCGAGGCCCTCAAGGCTGGGAAAAATCAGAGACCCATCACAGGGTGATTTGAGTTGGAAGGGACCTTAAAAATCATCCCATCCCACCAGTCCAGGTTGCTCCAAGCCCTGTCCAGCCTGGCCTTGGACACTCCCAGAGATGGGACAGCCACCCTCACACAGCCAAGAATTCCTTTCCAATATCCCATCTATCCCTGCCCTCTGGCAATGGGAAGCCATACCTTGTGTCCTGTCACTCCATGTCTTGTCCCAAGTCCCTTTCCAGCTCTCCTGGAGCCCCTTTAGGCCCTGGAAGGGGCTCTCAGGTCTCCCTGGAGCCTTCTCTTCTCCAGGTGAGCCCCCCCAGCTCTCCCAGCCTGTCCCATCCCAGAGGGGCTCCAGCCCTTGGAGCATCTCCATGGCCTCCTCTGGACTCGCTCCAGCAGCTCCAGGTCCTTCCAGTGCTGGAGATCTCAGAGCTGGAGCAGTGATTGCCATGATCCAGCTCTCCCAGGTAGAAATTCCTCAAGTTTCAGTCCCTTCTAAGCCAGACTCTGAAAATAAGCCCTGTATGGCCTCGGAGGTGACCCAGAACTAACAGCAGAGCAGGGTTTGGATCACAGCTTTCCAATCCTCCCCCTCCTCCTGCCACCAGCTCTTGGCCCAGCTGATAGCCAAAGGGCTCCATACAGCACCTTGGAATGATCCCTGTCCTGCAGGAAACAGATGGATCTGGGCATCCCCTTGGTTTGTTCAAAGCACTCCTGGCTGCTGTTTCCAAACCCTCTCCTGCCAGGAGTGGATGTGTCCTTACAGTTTTTCCAGCAGCTTTCCAGCAGCTTTCCATGGCCCCTCTTTCCTGTTTGGGTGAGGAGAGATGAAGCTGTGGCTTGCAATTCCTGATGCAACAAGCCCCCTGACCCCGCTGGTGCTGCTGGGATGAAGCCTGGGGAATCAGCATCCCTGGGAAGCAGATTGTGCGGAGCTGGAAATGTGCCCCAGGGCACAGCCTGGCTCTCTGAAATCCTTCTCCCACGCTCCTCAGGGAAACAGCATTCACGAGGTGGGATTTCTCACGGAAAAGGGAGGCAAAGGCACCTCCAGCACTTGGGGAGGGGTGTTTGGAGGCTGCCACGGTGCCATCCTGATGGGATGCTCCGTGCTGGGCCAGCAACAGCACCCCAACCCCTGCCAGGACCTGCTGCTCGTGACACAGCCAGCTTGGCACATGGCACGGTGTCTGTCCGGTGTGGCTCCTCCAGGCACAGCCCTGCCAGAATTAAGCTGGAGCCCCTTGGCACAGCGGGCTCTGGCAGAGCGGGGCGTGGCTGGTCTTGCTGCTGCCCGCCAGGGTTTGGGTGCTGGCAGAGCAGGGTGGCACCTCACAGCCCTGCAGGGGATGGCAGGCGCCCCAGAAAGGCAGTGCCAGGTCGCCCAGTGGAAGGGAAGTGCCAGGAGCAGTCTGGAGTTCCTGCTGGGCTGTTGTTCCCCCCTCCATTTGCCTTTAATTGCTCCTGCTGACCACAGAATATGCCAAGTTGGAAGGGACTCTCAGTCCTACTCCTGGCCCTGCACAGACACCCCAACAACTCCACCCTGTCCTTGAGAGGATCATCCAAACCCTCCTGGAGCTCTGGCAGCCTTGGGCCTCTGCCCACTGCCCTGGGGAGCCTGGTCAGTGCCCACCACCCTCTGGGGGAAGAGCCTTTCCCTGAGATCCACCAAAACCTCCCCTGGCACAGACCCAGCCATTCCCTGGCTGCTGTCACCAGCACTGGCACATGGAGAGTGGCTAGCACAGCCCTGCATGGGCACAGCCAGCTTGAAACCCCACATCCCTCTGCAAACAGGGGGCTTGGTCTTTCTCATCACTCCCAGCCCTTCCCAGAACCTTCCTCAGTGCGTTTTCTGGGATTACAAGGGCTGGGTTTGGGATGTGGAGTCAGAGACAAGGCAGAAAAGGCAAGAAAAGCAGCAAAAGAAAAGCGTGGGGAGACCCTGGCACAGGCTGTGGGATTCCCATCCCTGGGAGTGTCCAAGGGCAGGCTGGACGGGGTTTGGAGCAACCTAGGCTGGTGGGAGGTGTCCCTGCCCATGGCAGGGGGTGGCACTGGGTGGGCTTTAAGCTCCTTCCAACCCAAATCCTCCTGGGATTCCCTGAAAAACAAAACCTGGCTATTCAGTCACAAAGCTGAGGAGGCGTGAAAATCCTCCTCTCCTGCTTTGTATTCCCTCCCCCTCCTGCTCCTGCCCCAGCGCAGGGAGAGCTCCTGAAAGAGCTGCTGCGGAGCCACTTGATTTTGGATGCAACCCGTTGGTATTCTGCAAGAAGAGCTCTCAACTTGGAGAGCTGTCCTGCCAGACCTGTTCCAGCCCATTTCCTCACGGAGCTGAGGCCCTTCCCAGAAAAACCTTTGGCTCCGGGTTCGCTTCTTCTCTTCTTTATCATCCCAAACCCATCCCCTCCTCGTTTGTTTCCTTTTATTTCCCTTCCTTCGCATCTGCAGAGCGCTGTTAATCACATTTATGGCTCAATATTTTTCTGACATTCAGGTAATTCCATAGGCACTTGCTGGTCCAACTACCTCCAGGGATAAACCCGGTTTGTAGGGAGATGCTGCTTTTCAGGGAGGATTTTCTCGGGTTTTATTAAAGGCAGGAGAGCTAGAGAGCTTGTTCAGGAGACAAGGCAGTATATTAAAACCAAGACATGCTATGCCTGCAGCCAAGAAGGGAGAAAAAGGGCTTCTCCAAGAGTAATTGTGCAGCAAAGTGATTGAATGGGGGGGACAGTTGACATGGACCCTGTGGCGGCAGCACCACGGAAAACTTTTGTGGGCTTTCATGCTGAACAAGGAGGGAGGAAAACCTGATTCCCTCTGCTCCAGGGATCCAGCCAAAGTGGCCATTCCAGTCAGCACAGAGGGAATTGCAGCACCACGAAGGGCACAGGAAATGTGACACAAAGCAAGAGCCAGTTGGTCATGCTGAGGGTGCCTGAGGTCCTTCCCTCCAGCAACAGGACTTCCCACTGCAGCCAGCAAGGGAAGTGGGAATTTGCAGGAATATTTCCAAGAGCTGTGCTCAGAGAATCCCAGAATGGTTTGGGTTGGAAGGGACCTCAAAGCCCATCCCATCCCACCCCCTGCCATGAGCAGGGAAACCTCCCACCAGCCCAGGGTGCTCCAAGCCCCGTCCAACCTGGCCTTGGACACTCCCAGGGATGGGGCAGCCACAGCTTCTCAGGGAATTCCATCCCAGCCCCTCCCCACCCTCCCAGGGAAGAATTCCTTCCCAATATCCCATCTAACCCTTCCCTCTGGCAGTGGGAAGCCATTCCCCTTGTGGTATCACTCCAGACCCTTGTCCCAAGTACCTCTCCAGCTCTCTTGTGCTGTTCTGCACATGGGCCACCCCAAAGGGACCTTCCCTCACCAGGCTGCAGGTCACCCAGTCCCCAAAGAGGGTGGTGGAAGGAGAAGAGCCTTTCCCTCAGCTCCAGGTCTCCCTGGAAACTTCTCCATGAAGCAACAGAAGACAAAAGCAGAGCCAAGACATGAGGTGAGAACCCTCCAATCAGAGGGCACAGCCCAGGTCTGCCCTGGTGTGGGAAATTGATGCCATCTCTCAACAAGAAGTACAAGGAGAAAAGCAAATTGAAGGGAACTCCATTTTGCAGCTTTCAGCTTCCCCTTCACTGCCTGCTGGGGGGAATTTTGGTATAAGGTTTGGTTCTGCTTCCCATCCTTGTGCACTCTTTTCCTCCCTTTCCACACATTTTGATATTTATAGAGCATGTTTGGGGGCCATGGTTTAAGGTGCTGGGTTAAAGGCTGGATGTGATGAGCTTGGAGGGCTTTTCCAACCCTAATGATGGTTCTGTGATCTTGGGCCTCTTCAGTGTGACTTCCTTGCTCTGCACTAACCGACCCTCGGCACGACTTGCAGGGGATTATCCATCCTGGAATCTTGGTGCAGCCGGGGATCAGAGGCACAGGGAGGAGGAGGAGGAGGAGGAGGAGGCCAGGCTCCATACAGCCCATCTGCAATGCAGTGCGATCCAGGAGTGACTCGCTGCCTCCAGGAGCTGTTTTCCCTTTAATGGAGGGCACTCCCTTGGAACAAGCACTTGGCACCAGACGAGTGAGGAATGAGATGGCTCTAATCCCGTAATTTAATTGGAACTGGGTGGAAGTGCCTAACGAAAGGGCCATTTCCTGAGCGGGCTGCAGTGTCTGGCTGCTCCCTCCTGCTCCTGCTCTTCCACACAAAGGCACTGAAGGGCTTTCCCACACCTTCCTTGTCTTCTTTGGGCTTTCCCACCCCTTCCCTGTCTTCTTTGTCCCTTTCCCACCCCTTCCCTGTCTTCTTTGTCCCATCTCATGGGTTTTAGCCCAGGCAGCACAGGTGGGAATCTCCCCAGTTGTACCTCTTTGTGAACTGGGGACTAACTGGGGCGCTCTGGTGGGGAGGGGAACGGCAGGAACTCTGGTTTTATCCCACAGAGGCAGGAGGTGACAGTGGGAACTTGAGCTCCAGGTCTCCTGTTTTGCAACCGAGCAAAAGTATTGGCCAAGAGAAGACAAGGATCTGCTGAAGGAGCATGCTAGGGGGGTCAGGTCCCATCCTGCCCTGACTGAGAGGTCCTGGCACCTCCTCTCACACCACCCCATGAGCAGGAATGGCCTTCAGGGTCTCCTCAGCTGCATGGGGAGCACTGAAGAGCCCCTCCCAACTATGCAATGGTGTAGCCCCCACAAACTTTGCAGGACAAGTTGGGCTGGGCATCACTTTGGAGCACAGTCAGACCTTCTCCCAACAGCTTGGCTTCCCCTCCGTGGTCTCTGCATGTCCTTGAGGCACAGGTTGCCCAGAGAAGCTGTGGCTGCCCCATCCCTGGAAGTGTTCCAAGGCCAGGTTGGACGGGGCTTGGAGCAACCTGGGAGGTGTCACATGGCAAGGGGGTGGAACAGGATGAGCTTTGAGGTCCCTTCCAACCCAAACCATGCTATGATGGAGCAAAAGGAGCTGGGAATGAGGGACCAGAAGCCTGAGGGACCATCCAATAAGGGCAGGGATGCACAATCCCATCACTCCAAAGATGCCTCACCTCTGTCTTGGGGAAAGTGTGCATGCTCAGCCTGACCTGAAATCTGTGTGGGATCAGCTCAGCAGGAGGTCTGGGGCTCATCCTGCCCTGCCCCTGCCCCAAAAATGGCTCCCTCAGCCTCCCAAAGCTCAGCCAGACACGACCCACCCCCCCAGTGCAAACAGGAAGGTGCCACCAGTCCAGTCTCATGGAGACATCTCTATCCCAGTCTTATGGAAATTCCTCCAGGGGATGGCATCACCCCAGTGCCACAGAAATGCCTTCAGGAAATGCCACCACCCCAGTGCCACAGAAATTCCCCCAGGAAATGTCACCACCCCAGTCTCTTAGGGGATATCACTATGACAGTCCCTCAGAAGTGTCCCCAAGAAATGTCACCAGCCCAGTCCCACAGAAACACCCTCAGGAGATGCCACTATCCCAGTGACACCACCAAACTGGGAGGAGGCACCTCTGGCAGTCCCAGGAGCTTCAATCCCAGTGCCCTGGCAAGGGAAGAGCCCCCAGTACACCAGGGGCACCCACTGCCCACAGCTGCCCCTGTGTGCCCCAGCTGGTTGTCACCAAGCCCTGAGGAAGGTCCTCTGCAGGCAGCTTCCCTCAGCAGTGGGAAATCCCCAGCACAGGAATTTCCCACCTCTCCCCATAAACTGGAGGCTGCTGGAAAGCTGCACTGAGACCAAAGACCTTGCATTTTGCTGCTGGACCCCCAGCCTATTCCTGAGGCTGTTCCATGGTGAGAGCAGCTCTGGCCCAGCCTGCAGGGAGTGTTCCTTTGTGGAAAATTGAGGAATTCCACACACAACAGTGGCTGGATGTGGATAAACAGAGCCCACCTTGTGCTCACCTGCAGCCACAGCAGAGATGGAAACTGCTCCAGCATTCCATACCCTCAGAGGAAGTAGGCAGGGAAAGAAGCTGGAGCTGGGAAAACTCGCCTGTGAGAACTGCTCCTGGTTTGGTTTGCAACCAGAATAAAGGTCCTTAAATCCGGGGCCAGCACTGCTGTCCTGCTGTGGTGATCTCACAGAGATCCCACAGAGCCACCCTGTGTCCCAGAGCCCTGCCCCAGCCTGGGCATAATCTCAGCACCACGCTCAGCCAACCTCATATTCCAGCGAAAAGCCTGGCAAAGGGATGCTGTTGTGGCATCTCCCCAAATTGCTGGGTCCTCCTGGGGGACCACTATTGTTTGTATGGCCCTTCTCCCCCTTGAAATCAGGCAGGCAAAGAGTAAAACATGGAGTTTCATAACCCTGGGAGGAGGAAATGGCTCTCATTTAGCTGAGGCTCTGAACCACCATGAATTCAGTGTCCTCATTTTGGGAGCAAAGCTCGTCTGTAGGAAACTACCTCAGTATGTTTGTGGTCTCAAGGAACTCCTGGGGAAGGAGAACCTCCACTGCTGGCCTGGTATTTGAGCCAAGCCCAGAACTGGTGCCTGAGCCAAGCCCAGAGCTCACCCAGCTGCTCTGCACACCCAGGGAGGGCTCTTCTCCTTTCCATCTTCCCCTTTCACGGAGAACTTGTGTGTGCAGTTACGCCCAAGAGACGCAGGGCAGCAAAAGTTCCCTGTTCCAAAATCCCCCCCGCTTTGCCCTTTTGCAAGTGAGTTTTGTTCTCACAGACTCATGGAGTGGTTTGGGTTGGAAGGGACTGTAAAGATCATCTTGTTCCACTCCTCTCACTGTTCCAGCTTGCTCCAACCTGGCCTTGGACACTCCCAGGGATGGGGCAGCCACAGCTTCTCTGCCCAACCTGTGCCAGGGCCTGCCCACCCTCCCAGCCAAGCATTCCTTCCCAATATCCCACCCATCCCTGCCCTCTGGCAGTGGGAAGCCATTCCCCTTGTCCTGTCCCTCCATCCCCTTGTCCCCAGTCCCTCTCCAGCTCTCCTGGAGCCCCTTTAGGCTCTGCCAGGGGCTCTCAGGTGTCCCTGGAGCCTTCCCTTCTCCAGGGGAACTCCCCAGCTCTCCCAGCCTGGCTCCATCCCAGAGGGGCTCCAGCCCTTGGAGCATCTCCGTGGGCTCCTCTGGACTTGCTCCAGCAGCTCCAGGTCCTTGTGCTGTTGTTCCCCAGGGCTGGGGTAGCTCTGTAGGGGGGTCTCATCTGAGCAGGGCAGAGGGGCACAATCTTCCCTCCCCTGCTGCCCACACTGTGGGACGAGCCCAGGCCATGGAGGGTTTCTGGGATGCAAATGCAAACATCCAGGGCATGCTGAGCTTCTTCACCAGCACTCCCAGCTCCTTCTTCCTCAGGGCTGCTCCCCATCCATCCACTCTCCACCCAGCCTGCATTTCTGCCTCTCACTGGGCCATGTAATTACCTTCCCCATCCTCCTTCCTGCCACGACACAGCAGCAGGAATGAAGGGCACAGCATTCCCAGCCACTTCCCATCCAGATGCCCCGGATTGAGTCCCTCATTAAAAGGCAAGAAGATCACTGGGCTACCAGTCTGATGGTGCTGGGCTTGGCCCTTTCCGAGGGACTTGCTGACCTGGCACGTTCTTCCAGCTCTTCAGAGACTGTGGGATGAGGAGAGAGTTCAGAAGAGGTTCCAGCACCAGCTGGGGACATGAGAATCTGAGATTTATGACCCTGCTCTGCTTCAGGCTCTGGATGAATCACAAGTGACTCAGCTTCTTTGAAACTCACAGGGTTTGGGTCTCTGAACAGCTTAAAAGGCACTTGGTGGCCCTTTGTGTGTCACTTGGGAGTCTTGTGGCACTTGGTGGCCCTCAGTGTTCCCTTGGGAATGTTGTCCCCTGACGGGAACAGGGATGCAGCAGTGCTGGGGTGGGCACTGAGGTTCACTTCCCAAGGAACCTGAGGTGGACCAGCAATCCCGAGGGCAAAAGGTGCTTTTGGAGCCTCCAGCACTGAATTGTAAGGGAAGCTGAGGAAAAAGAGGGAACAAAACAACCCCCCCCCAGTTAAACAAGAGACATTTCTGAGCAAAGATTGGTTTACCACAACTGCATTTCCATCCAGCCTCCAAAAATTCCGGAGCAATCCCACTCCTGTGTCATATTGTATCATTTCTGGAGGTTAAACAAGTGCATTTGGGAGGGACACAGCACCATCCTGCTCCAGCAGGAAACCAAAACACCAGATTTATTCTGCCCTTTCCCGCAGGAGGGACAGTCCAGTGGTTTCTGGCAGCAACAAGGAGGTGTTTACACATCTGCACACATCTGCCAAGCCCTGCCAGGCCAAGGGAGCAGCCAAAGCCACAGGGAGCCCTGCCAGGAAGGGAACTCGGAATCCTGTGGGATGCAGCAGGGAAATGGAAAACGAAAAATAGGCGATCAAAGGAGGGAGAGATGCAGCTATGGATGGAGCAGCAAAACATGGAGAAGGAAAAGGAAGAACATCAGAATCAAGTCAACCAGGCAGTGAGCTGCCTTTCCCACTGGAAAGGTGTTTACATCAGGAGGATTTTCCTCTGGCACAAATCAGGGACAGGACAAAGCGTTCATCCAGGTCCAGAGAGCTCTCCCAGCACATGTGGAGAAGCTGGGCCACTGGGGAGGGTGCCTGGGCAACTGGCAAGGGCAGCCCAGCCCAGCCCAGCCCATCAGGTGCCAGGCAGAACAACAACAAGCCTGTTTTAACAAGGTCTCCAAGCCTGGCTGGAAGACTTTGGCACAGGGTGGGTGGGGATATTATGACATTCCTGACTCCAGCAGTGTGGCCAGGCTGATATCCATCTTCCTCCTCCCTGTCTGACCTCAGGGTAGGCAGTGGCTGTGTCTGCTCCCTCGGGATGACTCAAGCAAGGTTTGATGCAGCATTTCCCAGCCCAGGATTGCACCCACACCATGCTCCTTCTCCATGGAAAGGTTGGGGGTTGGGTTTTGTCAATCCCTCTTATCCCAAATCCAGGGCAGCGATGCCCATGTGAAAATTCACTGTCCCCACCAAGTTGATGATTTTATCTGGAGTGTGGCCATCCCATGGCAGGAAGTTCCAGCAAATGGCTCCACAAAGATCCTGGGGAGAGGAAACTCTACCTCAGCATCTCCTCTAATGGGGTGGAGAGGGACAGAGATGGCCCTAAATCAGCTCTCTCAGCAGTGGGTGCAAGGAAAGAGCCACCTTGACTTTCAGCGTTCCCCTCATGCTAAAATTCCCTCCCTGAGCAGCTGAAAACTCTCTTCAATTGACGATGCTGATACTGGGGAAGAGGCCAGGTGATTTATCAGACCTGCAAGGAGAATTTGAGGAATTCAGCTCATCCTCCACTGAATCTGCACTTCATAAAAGTGACAGCTCAGGGTGAATCAATTTGAGTTAGAAACGAACAAGCTTTGGCATAAAGATATAAATAAATAAAGCCCTGTATGTTTGCCCATTGAGAAGGGAAACCTCTACAAAAGCTGAGAGTGATGATGGAGCCACTGACCACCAGCAGAAAACACTAAGGGAAACAGCTCCCAGTATGCTCCCAGTTTGGTGTGATGTGTCCCAGTCAGAGCCCAACCCTTCTGGCTGTGGGACAAACCTTCAACGCCCGGTGACAGGAACTGCATTTCACACTGTGCCCAAACAGGGAGCTTGGGAAGGGAGTTGGAAAAGGTTGGGCTCTGTGGAGATCAGGATGGTCAGAAGATGGGAAAGGCTTTGCAGCACTGGGTGTTCTCAGCTCCCACCTCCACATTTTAGATGCAACAGTGGGGAGTGCTGGGCTGTTGAGTAACCTCCATTGGGACTGGGGGGCTGCTGGAGAGGACAACACTGGGGGGGGGCAAAAGAGTGAGGTCTGTCTGGTCCAGGCAGGGAGCAGGTCATGGCCAGCCCCTTATAACCAGCAAGCTGCCACTCGGGAGCCTGCTTGGAAAAAGGAACTCGGGAGGAGTTTACATCAGCCTGGGCTGGAAGTGTCTCCATGCATGACTGAAGGAAGAGGCTCCTGGCTTGTGACAGGAGGCCAAGTGACTCAGTTGTGGTGGGTGGGGGCAGGAGGGGGAAGGGGATGTGGTTTGGGAACGTGAGTCACCGAGTGCATCTGTTGATAACAGCTGGATAAACTCGGAGCAGAGACAGAAGGTCTGCTCAGGAGGAAAGCTGGAAGCCAAAACCTGGAGGCAGCAGCCCTGAAGCAAAGGAGAGCTCCATGTGCCTGGCACAGGCTTTCCCTGCCTGGCAGCTCAGCAGGGATGCAGGAGGAACATTTTACAACAGGCAAGGTGTGACCATGGTGTTGGCCCAGCTCCCGTGTCTCAGGTTCTGTGATTTCTGCCACCATCTGAGCCTTGTTCCCCATTACAGCCCTGCAGGCTCATGAGGAACAGACACCTCCCTCCCATCCCACCAGGCACCAGCTCTGCATATTTCTCTTTGGAGCAGTTTCCTTCAGGAATGCTCTTGGGGTAAGAGGCAGAGCATGGCTGAGACATGGGACAGCACAAGTCAACTTGCAATCTTCTACTGATTCCATTCCTTCATCACCTTCAGAGTGTCAGCTGAGGTGGCTTTGAGCAGTCTGAGATCCCACAGAAGGAAAGGATGAGTAGGGAAGATTCATGACTTCACTGGTCAGTGCTGAAAGCCCCAGGAGAGAAGAGGCTTGGAGAGCAGAGTGCACACACAGATGATTCACTCCCCACTTGCCCCCTCGAAGTTCGCCAAGTATCCCACCCCACAGCTCAGCATGGATCTGTTTCCTTTACCTGGAAAGCCAGAAAGGAACCGCCTTCACCTGGTGTGAAAGACACAAAGGGTGCAACCTAAAGCTCTCAGAAATGCCTATGGCATCCAATCCTGCAGCTGCTGAGGAACCTCAGCCAGGGGTATGGTCTGGTGTGTCCACCCAGGAGACCGAGACACCAAAGCTGCCAATGTCCCCAGGACATGGAGGGCATTGCTTCCCTCTGGGAGGCATGGAGGACACACTGAGGGCAGGAATCCTGCTAGATCCTTTGCCATGGATTAGTCCCCACTGTGGAGAGCAGCCAGAGTGGGATCATGCCTCCCCCTCCTAATCCCTGTTCTCCCTATGGTGAAAATCCATCCTTCTTTCCCTTGGGAACACCAGTTGGCCCCTTCAGTGGGATGTGCCTTCCAAGCAAACCCAGTCTGAAACCCAAGGGGTGGCTGCTGAGTGCCAGAGCTGTGTCACCCACTGTCACAAGGCTGCTCCTCTGCATCCATCACCGTGGTGGCACTTCCCCTTCAGCCGGGAATTTGGGTAAGCAGTGTCCACGTGACACAGGAGAAGGGCAGAGCTGGGTTGTGGGGCTTGGGAAGAGAGGTGCCTGCCTGCCAAAAGGGCAGGAAAGCACATGGAGATCATCTCTGGCACAGAAATTGGGGGAGAGCAAAATTCCTGAGCAGGAGGAAGCCATGAAAGACCTGGCTCAGCCAGGGATGCTGATCAGCTCCTCTGCTGGGAAATGTTAATCCCCCACAGTCCTGTGACAAGGAGAAGGGTACCCAGAGCCTGGAGATGGGCTGGAAAGCAAACACAGCCCAGGAAGACCTCAGGAAACTCAGCTTTCCCCTAACCCCCATGCCTTGGGGGGCAGTCTGACCACAGCTGTGCCATCCCAAGCCCAGCACCCAGACTGCTCTTTGTTTGAAATCACAGAATTCTGGAATGGTTTGGGTTGGGAGGGACCTCAAAGCTCATCCCATTCCAACCCCTTCCACTGGACCAGGTTGCTCCAAGCCCTGTCTAACTTGCCCTTGGGCACTTCCAGGGATGGGGCAGCCACCAAAATGTGGGCAAAGGAGGCTCAATTACTCTGAAGAATAGTTGCATTGTACTCTACACCCCAGGGGTGAATTATTTTATGTCAAGCCTGTATTTGCCAACATGTGCTGCCAGCAAGTGTTTGATTATATTAATAATTACATCCCTACCTTTGAACTGAACACAATACATGGTGTCTGCACGGGGCAAAAATCCAATCCTTCCTCCAACCACTCAGAAGCAACAGGAACCCCAATTCCACTTCGTGGGTGCTCAGCAGAGGTTGATTCAGTTTAGCTGAGAAAATCTATCCTCTCTAAGTGGTGCCACGGAAAGGTTTCACAGTCACATCACTGATGGGTTTGCTTGCCCAAATTTACCTCTCTTGCTGCAGGTGAGGTACAGGAGCTCTGAAGATGTGCCAAGGACTAAATGCTGGCCAGGAGTTCTTGTTCCAGCTCAGCCTCCCTGGAAAATCAGGATGTGCTCTGTGTGTTGAGGTGCTGTGCTAAGGAAAGGCACAGGGAGCTTGGCATCGAGGCTGAGCCTGTGCCAGGGCATGTCCTGGGCTGGGTTCAGGAAAGCCCGCAGGGCAGAGGGAATTGTGAAGTTCAGTTACAACATCCTTCAACCCTGCTGAGAGTGCACTTCTCCCCTTGCTCCCTGCCAAAGGCAAAGGCAGCCCCGAGCCCAAAGCTCCTGCAGAGAGAGATCCCTCCTCTGGCACCAGGAGCACTCACACTAAGAGTCACCTGAGTTAATAACTCCAGGCTTGCTCTGACTCCACAAAAAACCCATGCAGGGCCGTTTCCTTACCTAGATATTAATGATGCTCCTGTGTGGCAAGCTGGGAAGGGAGCAAAGAGGGAGCTGACATGGCTGAGGGACAAGTGCACACAGGCAGGCACAGATGTCACGCTGGGGAAGTGAAACCATCAGGAGGCAATCACCTTCTCCTTGCCGGTTTACAGCCTGCCCCAGGCATGCCTTGACACTGAGGCAGGAGTTTTCCCGGGTGGGAATAGCAGGAATCACGAGGTGAGTGGGAAAGGCTGCTGGATTCACAGCCTGCTTCACACCCAGCCCACGTCCCCCCATCCCGTGCTGTCCTGGTGTCCTGACCTTTGCAAGGGGGGGGACAACTGTGCCCACAGTGTGTTTTCTGATTCCAAGCATTCCCTTACAAGGGACAGGGTGTCCTCCCCTTGCTCTTCCTGAGCTCTGTGCTGGGCAAGGTCTAATCAGAGATTAGGGAGGCAGTGATGCTTCCCTCTCTGCTAAATCCATCTCCTCGGACTGCAACATCCTCCTGTGCCTACACTCATGCTGCAATTAGTTTCTACCCCACTTCCTCTTCCTGTGGCAAATTCCCATGGATGAGAGTCCAGCAAATGGGAGCAGTTTTATTAATAGGTATTAGAGTGATTTCATTAATAGATGAAAGATGCAAACGTGCTACCTGCATTACGTGGTCTCCAACTGCTGTTTCTGACAGTCCCCAAGGTCACTCCATCCTTCCTGTGGAACATCTGGGTCCTCCTCCACACTGTTTCATCTGCAGAAATGATCCATAGGTCCTGCCCAGCTGATTAAGAAAGATATGAATGAAGTCCGTTCAGTTCCAAACTGAACCCCTGTTCACTTCCAAACACTTCCTGCTGGTTCTTGTTCACCCTGTTTCCCACTCACCTGAAGCTTCCACAGTGATGCTCAAGGCTTGCTCATCTCATTGGAAACAAAAAAGATCCCTCATCAATAAAAGGTGATAAGTTATTTTGGCTCCGTCTCTTCAAGCTTGGAATATCAATCAGATGTTTAGTTGCACTTCTCACGTGCTCGAAACCTCGTAGTAGGTTACCCTGACTAAAATCAGTCCTTCCATCTAAGGAGTCCTGCCAGGAGGTCAGAGGAGTTCAATCCAAGGGTGACAGTAATTAATGGGCCCCATTCCTTCGGCACAAATGCCTGAAGATGCATTCCTGTGGGAAGAACATCCCTGGCAGAGCCAATGCCACCTAGTCCAGATGAGAACCGGCCCAAAACTCAGCTGAAGGTCAAAGCAGATCTCCCTCAGTGATGAGCAATAGCCTGGATTATTGTTTCCAAGAGAAAACTCACTCTGTTTTGCAAGGAAAGGAGAGTTATGTGGTTCAGGTAGCAAAAATACTGCCTGGGAGTCAACACTGATCCCTGCTCAAAAACCACATGGATGTGGCACCTGGGGACATGGGTTGGTGCTGGGCTTGGCAGTGCTGGCTGAAGGGTTAGGATCGATGAGCTTCAGGGGCTTTTCCAGCCTTAAGGTGATTCCCAGAGAACAAGAATTCCTCGCCCCAAACCCTCCAAGGCTAAACCAGTGTGTTTAACCCCCAGTCCATTATGTAAAGGCCAGGCCATCATCCCAAACATGGCTAAGGAGGCTGCCAGGGCCAGGTCCTTCCCCCTGCCCCTGTGAGCCCATGGAGACGTCCCTTGGGAAGGGGGAGGGATTGGAGCATGGCCAAGCATTGCAGGGCTGGAGGTTTCACACAGGAACTTCTACATCCTTGCTAAGAGACTATTTCCCAGGCATGAATGCAGGGAAAGAGATGCTGCCACACCACTGTCCATCTCCCATCTCAGGCATCACTCACTGCTCTCCAGTGATTGCTCCCAGCTCCCAGCAGGAATTCCTGCTGGATGGAGAGGTGCTAACTCAGCATGTTGGAGGCAAAGGAGAGCTGATGAGCCTGTGGAAGATGCATTCAGCTCTGGGATGGAGATGCTGGCCATGCTCCCAGGGAGGCGACGCGGATGAAGGACTGGGAGCACTTTTCACCTCACACATCCCATGGACTCCCATCCCATGCACATCCTACTGCTGTGATTCACTTGCACTCCCTAACCTTGGGGTGGTAACTCCTCGGTTGGCTTCCAAGGGCTGGAAATAATTTCTGGAGACAGAGAAGGAGTTGCCCTGGGCAGGCTTTGTTGTGTTAAATGCCTGGTGAAGCCACAGGAAAGACAGAAGCCAAATCAATTAGAGAAGTCGAGGGTTGATGTACTTAGATTTATGGGAATTTCCACCAACCAGGAAAAGACCAGGTCTTGTTAGGAAGCAATACAAGAGTCAGGATCTAGGACAGAACCCCCGAAGTCAGTGTTTGAGATGCCTCAAATGCCCTGATTTGTACAAGGGTTTCAAAGATGAACAAAGATCCCTCAAACACCAAAGCAACATCCAAGTAGGAGATCCCATTCCACACAGGTCAGACTAAAACCCAGGAGGGCAATTCCAGCATTCTTTGGCAGATTTTCCCTGGATTTTGATCCAAAGAAGCCATATGAGTTGAGGACACAGTGAGTGGAAGGTTTGATAGCCCCAAACTGTACCTGCTGAGGGACACAGTGAGTGGAAGGTTTGATAGCCCCAAATTGTGCCTGCTGAGGGACACAGTGAGTGGAACTGTGATAGCCCCAAACTGTGTCTGCTGAGGGACACAATGAGTGGCCCTGTTCTAGGAGAACCCTCTTCCATAGCTATGCCAGCATCCTAAAAGGATAACCCAACTTTCTCTATGTATTTGGATGAGACTATCCACCAATTGCCTGGGATTGATCCAGCAGATCTCTGCCATCCATGGTTTCTGCCAGCACTTTGCAGGGTTCCCTCTTGTCTGTGCAGCTTGAGGAGGCTGGACAGGTTCTGCTGCCGTGATGGGAATGCTGACCAGGAGAATTGTCCTGTCTCATCCCAAACATGGCATGGAGAGCACTGTGGGAGTGCCCTGGCCCCTATGGCAAAGGGGCAGGTGACAGAAGGGAGGGTGCAGCCACCAGGCTCCAAGTGGCAGCCATGGGAAATTCCAAAGCCGTCTGGAGAGCTCCTGGGCTTACATGAAATCCTAAATCAGGATTGCAGGTCACAGAATCCCAGAATGCTTTGGGTTGGAAGGGATCTCAAAGTCCATCTCATTCCATCCCCTGCCATGGGATGATGGTGGTGGATACCAGAGGTACCCACAAGTCAAGCCCAAGTTGTTCCCCCTGGGAATCACTGAGACCTGGCAGTGGGACTCCAGCAGGTGTCCTGCCCCACCACAGCCCCACAGCATCTCTGAAAGCAGCTCTGACCTCCCAGGAAGCCACGTTTTATTCCCATTTCCACGGGAGAGGTTGCTATGGCAACAAAAATGGTTTGCATTTTTAAATGCTTCCTCAAGGACGTCCATTAAAGAGGCTGATGATGAGGAGAGAAGAGGGAGAGGAGCAAGCCCAGGTGTCCATCCGTTTAATCCATGGATATGTTGGAGCTCAAGTGGCTCCTCTTCACACTCCCCCTGCAGAGGCAGCTGCTTGCACGTGCAAGATCCAGAGAGGAAAGCTCTGGCAGCTTGTCACAGATGGGGAAAAAACAGCCACAGCCTCCCAAAAAGCAAAAAGAGAAAAGAAAAAAAGGGACTTTTTCTGCAGAAGGTACTAAAATTGAAGCCACTGTTCTGGTGTAAACGGACAAGGACACTCAGGCAGCATTCGCCAAGTTTCCTTCCCAAAAAAGACTTCCAGAGAAAATCCTCTGAGGGATAATTAGCTGGCTGACAGACAGGAAGTGAGGATAAAAATAAATGGAATATTTGCACTGTGGAAGGAGATTATCTGCGAGATCTGTTCTGGGGAGTGCAGAGCTACACACAGATTACACAGGTTCTCACAGGCACGTGGTTGGATGTCCTGCCACCACCAGAGGTGTGAGAGCTCCTAAACCTGGAGCCAAGCCAGGCTGGACAGGGCTTGGAGCAACCTGGGATAGTGGAAGGTGTCCCTGCCCATGGCACAGAGTGGAATGAGATGAGCCTTGAGGTCCCTTCCAACCCAAACCAGTCTGGAATTTGATGATTTCAAACAGCACCCACCAGCAAAGAGCAGCTGGGGCAGAGCAGGGATCTTTTGGGTTTTGGGAATATTAATGAAATGCCTCCAAAGCACCTTATTCCCCTAATTACAACCTGGAGTGGCTCTGCCTGCCCAGACTGGCTTAACATCCTCTGTTCCCATCCACAGATACTCACAGGTATCTTCCATCATCTGCTCTTTCTTCCACCATGTCCCAACAGACAGAAAATATACCAAGAGCACCATTTGAACTCCCCAAGTCCTACCAGAGGTGGTCAATGCACGGCAGAGAAGGACAAACACACAGACACCATGATACCTCCTGCTGCAGCACAAGCCCCTTCAGAGCCTAAAGGGGCTCCAGGAGAGCTGGAGAGGGACTGGGGACAAGGCATGGAGGGACAGGACACAGGGAATGGCTTCCCACTGCCAGAGGGCAGGGATGGGTGGGATATTGGGAAGGGATTGCAGGTCTCCAGCTGCTTTAACCAAACACCATTAGTGACAATTTAAAGAGGAAGAAATCTGCCCACTGCTATAAATGTAGAGTCAGAGAATCCCAGAATGGTTTGGGTTGGACCTTAAAGCCCATCCAATCCCACCCCCTGCCATGGGCAGGGACACCTCCCACTATCCCAGGTTGCTCCAACCTGGCCTTGGACACTCCCAGGGATGGGGCAGCCACAGCTTCTCTGCCCAACCTGTGCCAGGGCCTGCCCACCCTCCCAGCCAAGGATTCCTTCCCAATATCTAACCTAAATCTACCCTCTTACAGCTTAAACTTAGCCCAAGTTAGGCCTCCCCTGAAGTCCAAGTGCTCCCCTGTAATTATTGTAGCCACTGCTGGCTTGGCCAGTGGCATAGAGTCCTTGGCAGGACCATGTGGGTGCAGTTTCACAGAGACTGCACCAGCTCAGATTTGAGAGTCAGGAAAAGATTCCAATATAAAATCCTGGCCATGATGTGCCTGGGGCTGCTGAGGATAAGGAGAAATCAGATGGAGTGGCCAGTGGTGGGGAGGAAACATCCCCAAGGCACTCCCAAAGCACAAGAGCAGCTGCAGGGGCTGGCACTGGGTTAAAGATTCCAGCGGGTGTTTCCAGTGGAAATACATATTCCAACAAAAGGCACATCCAGGCAGGGCTGAGCAATGCCCTGAGTGCAGCACTGAAGCAGAAGGAAAAGCATCCCATGGCATGGGATAAGCAGACAAAGGAAGAGCTGCCAGCTTTGGGAGCATCCAGGAGCTTTGGAGATAGGCAGGTGGGATGCAAGTCATGGCCAGGAGCTTCAGGCAGCTGAGTTTGCAGGGATGGGCACATGGACAACCTGCACTGTTTGTGTTCAAGTGACTCTCAGCTGAGCAAAACACGTTCATCACTGTGGGAATTCAAAACCAATTAGCAGCAGAAATATTGGATTTAAATCCGTGCTGTTCTGGTTTGGGGGTTTTTTTTTGACTCTCCCCCTCCATCCCAGTGTCCAGTAAGTAATTCTTTAAAGGTCTTTCTTCCTGGCCTGAAGTTGGAATCTCACAGAGCCTTTGCCCACACACTAATCATGGTCCTCCTCCCTCCCAGCCTGGGCCCGTGTTATCTGCTGGCAGCACTCGGAGGCTTCCCCTCATCCCATCCCACAGCTCCTTCCCAAAGGGCCCTCCTGCTCCCAGCCCATGCTCCAGGAGGGAAATGCTCCACTTTGGAGTGGTTGTATCACAGGGAAAAAGACAGACTCGGTGGCAGAGGAGCTACAGGTTCTGGAAACCATTAATGCTGTGGGAGGGCTGGATGGGGAGATGGGAAAACCTGCACAGGTGACAACCCTGGCAGTGCCAAGGAATGTGGCAGGGGACAGTGCCAAGAGAGGAGCTGCTGGGAAGGGACACCATGGCCAGGCTGGGAAAGGTGTGGGACAGCTGAACATTCAGCATAACCCAGGCACCGTGAGCCGATTGAAGGGAACACAAGCAGCAACATCAGGGTGTGACACAGGAAGGACCTGAAGCTGCTGGAGTGAGTCCAGAGGAGCCCACGGAGATGCTCCAAGGGCTGGAGCCCCTCTGGAGCCAGGCTGGGAGAGCTGGGGGTCTCCACCTGGAGAAGGGAAGGCTCCAGGGAGACCTGAGAGCCCCTGGCAGTGCCTAAAGGGGCTCCAGGAAAGCTGGGGAGGGACTGGGGACAAGGCATGGAGGGACAGGACACAGGGAATGGCTTCCCACTGCCAGAGGGAAGGGTTAGATGGGATATTGGGAAGGAATTCTTGGCTGGGAGGGTGAGCAGGCCCTGGCACAGGTTGGGCAGAGAAGCTGTGGCTGCCCCTGGATCCCTGGGAGTATCCCAGGCCAGGCCTGGATGGGGCTTGGAGCAACCTGGGCTGGTGGGAGGTGTCCCTGCCCATGGCAGGGGGTGGGATAGGATGAGCTTTAAAAGGTCCCTTCCAACCCATTTGTGTGATTCTGTGATCCCCAATCCCAGCTGGGGAAGAGGCTGTGGTGGGAGCTGTGGAGCTGGGATCCTGCCAGCCACGTGCATTCAAGCACTGGGAATGTCCCCCAAAAAAACAGTGGCTTGTTGGGTGGGGCGGGGTTTTTTAATCGTTGACAGTTGTTTTGTTTCCTTCTGTTTTCTGGGCTTTCACGGTTTGAAAACTTCCTTCTTAACCAGCAGCCTTGGCCACAAACCTTTTGGGAAAAAACCCTCCTGGAATAGGCTAAAGCAGATAATTCTCTGCAATTCTATGATTTAAAAAGAGATTTAAAAGCCAACCAAGTAGACAATGAGCTGGTGCTGTGGCCTGGGAGCAGTGCTGGGTTTGGTTCTGGAAGGGCCCTGGCGTGGGGGAGAAGAAGAAATCTTCCCCTACCAGTGAAATCTCCGCTGCTACAAGTAAGTAAAATCCCGTCCTCCAGCTCCCAAAGATTCCCAGCCTGCAAACACACGTGTTACTTGCTGCCCTGCTCTGAAGCTCCTCATCTTCCCTCCTCCCACCCACCTTCTGTCTCTGCTCCAGCTCCCACCCCTCCCTCCGAGCCTGCAACAGCAAAGGATGCTCTTCCGCAGCAGAGCTTCCCACAAACACTCTCCTCCTCGCTGCTGAGGGTTGCTCTCTGAGATAAAAGCTGCTGTTTCCCCAACTCTCTTGGAATCACTCAGGTTTGAAAAGCCCTCCAAGACTGAGCCCAAGCATTAAGCCAGCACTGCCAAATCTACCACCAAACCTTGTTATGCAGGCTCTGAGTTTTGCCCACGGGCTGCCTTTTGTTCTCCATCTGCAGAGAGAGAGAGGCACTCAAGCAAAAATGCTGCCAGCAGTTCACTTTTCTGCCTGTGCTGGTAACCCCGTGCCAGAGATGTTGGTGGAGGTGGAAGGGTTAAGCCAGACTGTGGACAAAAGCAATGGATTTACTAAATGAAGCAGAAAATTGGGCTGTTTTCTTTCCTGCCCTTGCTGGAAAATATTTGCCTACACCCCTCCAGGCTTGTATCAAAAACCCTGCAGGAAATCCAACTGTTCCAATGTGTTTTGCTGGTTCCAGTAGTTTCTAACAGGTCAAAGCACTTTCTTGGCCAGCAGGAATCACTTCTTCTCCCTCCTTCCACACCTGGCAGGGCAGGGGTTGACCACCCTTCCTTGATAAAGTTTTGTTTCCTCCCTCTTCTCTGATCCACCTCAGATTTCCCACCCTTGGAAATGCCCTCTTGCTACCAGATGTAACTGAGGCAGAGCAAATGACTGGAGAATATCCATGAGGAATTCCTGCATTCCCTGTGACTCGTTTCCCTCAAATTACCAATTCCTGTGACCCCCCCCAGAGGCAACCAAGTTTTTCCAGTGCTTGCAGGAGAAGTGGAAAGTTCATTTTGAAGGAAAAGCAGCGGGATGGCTTCCTGTGTGCTCCTTCCCCTGCAAGAGGAGCCATATGGCACTGCTTAACTGCACTCATTGTGCTGGAATGGCTTGGCTTTCTTCTCCGAGACTGCCCAACTGTGCAACTGCCACCAAGTGCCACCTGTCTGCCTGGCGTGCGCTGTCCCCCTTGCTGGGCTCCAAACTTCTGCAGGCAGCCTTGCAGGGCTGCAGCTCCTTTCCAAATCTCGGGATTGGGGTGGTCTGGCTTTGGGTGACCACCCACAGGTCCATCAGGTCGCTGCTGGTACCTCCAGACTCCTCTGTAAGAGCAGCATTTTGGTCCTGCTGCTTCTGCTGGTTCTCAGACACCATCACACCCACACTCTTTGTGATATTCCCCCTCTATCTGTCTGGCATCTGCCCTCTCCAAACTGAAGTCACAGGTAGACAAAACCAAAGGAAAAAGCCAAGAAACCTGGTGATGAGATAAAGGGAACATCCATGTCTGTTGGTTCCGTGTCACGTTGCATCACACCCGATCCAACATCCCAGCTCAAGCCATGCTCTCTTCTGCACCAGGAGGACATCAAAGTGTCCAAGGGTTTCCTGGCAGCCCTGGGTAGCAGCTGGTCAGCCAGAAGCTGCTCTTCTGCTTTAAGTCACCCCTTAAAGTCAGGTGTGCTGAGAGGAGAGTGGTGGAGGACTCTTTTGGTATCCATTCTCCAGCATGTGGGGGTGTCCTGTGTGGGGCCAGGGGTTGGACTCGATGATCCTTGTGCATCCCTTCCAGCTCTGGATGTTGTGTGATTCCATGACCTGAAGCCCAGCCTGCCCCTCCAGCAGAGCTGTGTGTGGAGCAGGTAGAGCTCGTAGACCTCAGTAGATGGAAACAGCAGGAAAGGGGAGCCTGAAGTGCTCTGGCAATAAACACAGGCATCTCCCTTAAGATCTTGTCCACACCAGTGCTGATGATGAAATCCAGGTTTCTGCTTTCCTGTTGGAGAGAAGGAGGATTGGAGGCTCTCACCACTATGAGCAGGGAGCAGGGCCTGGGACCTTCTGCTGAGCAGGGGAAAGCTGAGACAGATTTTACACTGGTGAGTTAAACAGGAATAATATTTCATATTAAAAAATCATGTTTGGTATTGAACTCAGTACAGTTGGAAGGTGAGGCTCACTTCGCTCCTGGGAGAGAAGATCCGTGCTGGGTTTATCTGCAGCTTAAACAGATCACTTTCCAAGTTAATCCAGGTCCACTGTCCTGGGATTAGCCAGGGTGGCTGTGCCAGCACAGCAGGAGCAGGGCTGGTTGTGCTGCTGTGTCAGTGCAGGCCCTGCCTCAGTGTCTGACACATCCTCTCTGCTTCGGCTCTCCAAGCTCTGGGAGCGTGGCTTGAACATCTCCACACCGAGGGACCAGAAAGAGCAGCTCCAGCAGGCTTTCCTTGCACAGCTGGACTATCAAAGCTCATAATTCCCACCCCAGGTTAGCAGAGGGACCACAAGTGGTTGGGCCACCCAAGGGGAGAGGAGGAACCACCACCACAGGGTTAGTCCTGCTCAGCGCTCCAGGGAGGTGATGACCCAACACCACGGTGCAGCATTTCTGCCGAGCTCTGGCAGCAGGATCAAGGGCTGTCTCACACACAATGCAAGGAGGGCACCCATTGATTTCCCCTGCTTTGCACTGAGGGTTATTTTTAGTGCCTGCGAGCGGTGCCAGATTGGCAGCATTATAAATAGAAGACTTCTATTTATCCTCCAGTCTAGGTAGCGCTGTGCTAAGTCAGTCTTACGACCTCAATAAATCCAGATTAGGTGCTCTCGAGGCTGTCTCACCACAGAAATAACATTCCCTCTTCACATTCAGGGGGGTGGGTCCTGCTGAGGGGGGTTCTGCACCCCCTCCTCCCCCCCAAGCCACACTGATGCTTCCTGAGCTGTCCTGATGTGACATGGGGGATCCCAGATCCAGGTCTCCCACTCCTGTCCTAAAGGTGACTTCATACCTTGCACTCTGGGGATTTGAGGGGTTGCCTCAACACCCAGGATGGGGAACATTACTCTCTGTCCCTCAATGATGGGCAGATGCTGCTCTGGGCAGGGTTGGGACAGCTGAGGAAATCGTGGTGTCCTTGGCCACACCAGCCACACCCGTGATGACAAAACACGAGGGTTTGGAGTGAGAAGAGGCTGCTGCTCTGGGAAGGGGGGGGGAAAAAGGGATACAGCAGGGAAAATTGTTCAGTTTGGCTGAATAACTTATATAGCCAGTAGTAAGATGTGGCTTTTCTACTGAACTGACTGTCAGTAAATATTAAAACACACAATTAGAATAATAGAATCCTGGAATGGTTTGGTTTGGAATGGACCTTAAAGCTCATCCTATCCCCCCCCCTGCCATGGGCAGAGACATCTTCCACCAGCCTAGGTTGCTCCAAGCTCCATCCAAGCTCGCCTTGGACACTCCCAGGGATGGGGCAGCCACAGCTTCTCTGCCCAGCCTGTGCCAGGGCCTGCCCACCCTCCCAGCCAGGAATTCCTTCTCAATATCCCGTCTATCCCTGCCCTCTGGCAGTGGGAACCATTCCCTGTGTCCTGTCCCTCCATGCCTTGTCCCAAGTTCCTCCCCAGCTCTCCTGGAACCACTTTAGGCACTGGAAGGGGCTGTCAGGTCTCACTGGAGAGCTAATAATTCTTCCTGTCTTAAAAAGAAAACAAAATAAGAAGGAGAGACAGTAACACCCCTCCAATTCCCCTTCCCCTTGTGTTTTCCTGCCAGTGATTGATGCTGTTTCATCACATCTGTGCCATTTTGACAATTCCCAGCATGGCAAGCATTTCCTAGAGGTCACACAGCTCCCTCTGAGCCATCCTGGGGCAGGGGATGCTCCTCCTGCAAAGCCCAGCGTTTCAGGAAGCCTGTTCCCAAAAGTGCCACCTCATTCCTTACACATCCATCTGAGCCTGTGCCCTCCTCCAAACCCCACACACTCTGACTGGTCTTCCTTTGGCTCTCAGCCAAAGAAGTACAGGGGGAGAAGGATTGGGAGCCTCCAGTTTCCCTAAGTGGGAATTGCCCTGTCCGGCTGTTTTGGTCTCTGCTGGGAGCCCAGGGAGAAAATCCACTGGGAAGTGGAGCATATCAAAGAGCAGCTGTAGATTTCTGATCCTTTCATCCTCTGAGAGACTTTTATAGTTCCCCAAGCTGGAAACCTGCATGGGGACAAGCTGCTTGGCTCAGAGGCAGCACTTTGGTCAGTGGGAGGAGGAAGGGGCTGGTTTGGGGATGAGCATCCTGCCTGTCCCAGCTGTCCAGGAGAGTTGGATTCTCCTCATTTCCCCCAGAAGGGGGTCTGGAGGGCTGTGATGGGACAGGGGGTGTTTCCATCTTACTAGAGCCCACCAAAAGTGTGAAAGGATGATTGTGGAGAGGAACAATCCTCACAGAATCCCAGAACTGTTTGGGTAGAAGGGACCTTAAAGCCCATCCTATCCCACCCCCTGCCATGGGCAGGGACATTTCCACTATCACAGGTTGCTCCAAGCCCCGTCCATCCTGGCCTGGGATACTCCCAGGGATCCAGGGGCAGCCACAGCTTCTTTGCCCAACCTGTGCCAGGGCCTGCCCACCCTCCCAGCCAGGAATCTCTTCCCAATATCCCACCTAACCTTCTGGCAATGGGAAGCCATTCCCCTTGTCCTGTCCCTCCATCCCTTGTCCCCAGTCCCTCTCCAGCTCTCCTGGAGCCCCTTTAGGCACTGCCAGGGGCTCTCAGGTCTCCCTGGAGCCTTCCCTTCTCCAGGTGAGCCCCCTCAGCTCTCCCAGCCTGGCTCCAGAGGGGCTCCAGCCCTTGGAGCATCTCCGTGGGCTCCTCTGGACTCACTCCAGCAGCTCCAGATCCTTCCTGTGTCACACCCTGATGTTGCTGCTTGTGTTCCCTTCAATCGGCTCACAGTACCTGGGTTATCCTTTCCCTACTGAATATTCAGCAGTTTCTCTGCCCAATCTGTGCCAGGGCCTGCCCACCTTCCCAGAGAAGAATTCCTTCCCAATATCCCATCTCCCCCTTCCCTCTGGCAGTGGGAAGCCATTCCCCCTGTGCAGCCTTAATGCCTGCTCTTTGTGTGCAGGGGAACGGAAGCCAAGTGAGATGGGGGCGCAGGGGAGAAGGCAATTCCAAATCAATAAATTAAAACCCAGCAAGAGGAGACAGAATAAACCCAGCCTTGGTGGGAGTGCGTGTTATTTGTCTGGGTTTCGAGTCACGAGTGTGAGCGCCGAAACCATCACGGAGCTGCATCCCAGGCTGTGCTGCCACACGAGGACTTCAGGAGACTTCCTGGCATTCTGGAGCATCACTGCATCCCTCACGTGCCAGGCTGGCATGAGGATCCCTCACGTGGGCTCTGGACCTCCCGGCGGGCGGCGATCCCATTTCACGGCAGCTCCAGAAGGTTCAGAACCAGCTCCCTCCGCCTGAAATGAAAGCGGCATCTTTTGGATGCTTTCAAACAAAAAAAAAAAAAAAAGAAGAAGGAATTCTGTTGAAGTGTCTGTTTTGGGATTAAAATCTTCAGGCTTTTGAGGACAGAGGGGATATTGTGCTGCGGAAGGCAGTGGTTGGGAGGATGAGGCTCCCATCCAACACAGCCTGGGGGTGTGGATGTGGGTTGGGACCCCAGTACGAGTGGACACCCCAAGGTGGCAGGGGGACAACACAGCTTGGACACAGAGCTCCTCCCTTGGGAAGGGAAGAGGAAGAACGAGTTGACCCCACCCAAATAAAGCTGTTAAGGATCTGGCAGGAGGGTGGGGTGTCCTGTGGCTTGTTAGCACCCCCACCTGGTCTGTGGCTCCCCTTCCAATACAAACCCAGCTCCCAGGAACATGCAGCTGCAGGTCCGAAGGGGATCACACCCTTCCAAGGCTCCTGTGATGTGAATTTCAGACACACCTGATGGCAGTCCCAGGACTGACCCCCTCAGGGCAAAGGCAAACCCTGCAAGCCATGAGAGGCAACAGAACAACGTTGAGTGTGGTGCAGGAGGAACATGGGATCCATCATTGATTGCAAGTCCTCAGTGATGGGCTCAAGTCATCCCTCAGGCTAGCAAAGTGTCCAACAGCCTCTTGCCTCAGTTTCCTGCCACCAGTTTGGGAAGGAATCCTTCCCTGAGAGGGTGGGCAGGCCCTGGCACAGGTTGGGCAGAGAAGCTGTGGCTGCCCCATCCCTGGGAGTGTCCAAGTCCAGGTTGGATGGGGCTTGGAGCAACCTGGGCTGGTGGGAGGTGTCCCTGCCCACGGGATGAGCTTTAAGGTCCAACACAAACCATTCCAGGATCCTACATTGACTAAACCCAGAGGAAAGGACTATCCAGATGGCAAAGCTGAGGCCTCACCAGGGCAAGCCTTG
>VXBX01008684.1:112935-133000 GCA_013400415.1 Scytalopus superciliaris
GCAGGAGGTGCTGCCTAATTGCACGTCCCCCCCTCCCCACTAATCCATCCCACGTGCCCCTGCTTTGATGCTCCTGCCAGAGGAAAAGGAGCAGATGTGTCCCAGCAGCTGGAATGTTTCAGCCCCGGGAGGCCCAGGGGCAGGGAAACCTTTGGCTGAGGATGAAGGCACCTTCCAGCTTTGGATGAGGACAGTTGGACCCAGCTCGTGCTCCCTGGGCTGTCTGTGCTCTCCTCCCTGTGCTCAGCACAGCTTGACAAGGAGAATATTTCATCCCCTGTGTTTGGTGTGTTTGTCCATCAGCATNTCGGTAAGTCCATAACTAACTCCAGAGCGTGTTCATTTGCTTGGTTGACTGCCTGTAGATAAATGTCTTCAGAGTAAATACTATCCCAGAGTAAATTAACCTGTGGGACTGCCACTATTTTTGCCTTCCTTAATAAAGGTGCCTTCCACATTTGAAGTAGAATAGAATGTTTTAGAAAGACAAATATTTTAGCAAAGTCAAATCAAAAACCGATGCCCGATTAAAACAATAAGAGAGAGGCTAAACAAGATTTTAACAAGTGAATTTACATGGAATTCAAACCAATTGAGAAGGATTATTTAGGTATTAAATAAGCTTTCTGTGGAGGCAAAATTTTAACAAGACTTCATGAGAAGTTCACTGAGACAAACTCTGCTCCTCCCCATCAGCCCTCAGATGAGGGAGAAATACATTAAATTTCACAAGGAGGGCTGTTTCTCTCTTCCCATTATTAACACACTACCTCAATATTGGGGAACACCCCCAGAGAAATCAACAAAAATTTAATTTCCCAAACATTCTGTTTGGCTACAAAAGGCATTTTCCAAGGCCTGCAGTGCCCAGGGTGTCCCTCCTGCCCTTGCCCTCCCGTGGTTTCCCACCCACAACACGGGAACGATGCGCATGAACAGAAGGGGCCCCTCCCCTGCCCTTCACACATAAATCGGGGGGCACCTCTGAAAAACATTATTTGGCCTGGCTTTTGTAGGACAAGCTTTTAGTTACAGCACAAACTCCCCAAAGAGCTTTCAGTGGGGTGGAGAAAGTGCCTTGGTAACCTCCAGGGTAATTGCAATGTCCAGTTTCTCCTGCATTTCCTGAAGGCTGAGTAAATTGCTATGGGCAATAAATAGAAAGGGGTGGCATGGCAGCCTGGGCCCAGCACAAAATCCAGCATTTCAGGCGGCAAAGAGATGTTAATCTGGCTTTCTTTTTAATTTAGCACCCTTTGAAGTGGTTTTACTTAAAAAAAAAAACAAAAACCTACACCAAACACAACTCCCTCTTTTGTCCAGCACAAGATTTTTTGCCTTGTGTCCCTGAGCTGCTGTCCCAGCCTGTCACAATAATGGCTCAAGAAAGAGGGGAAGTGTCTAAGTCCAAACTCTCTTTGCACCATGGAGAATTCCCCACTGCAATAATAATTTCCTTAAATCCACACTGGCATCATAATGCCATAAAATTCCTCCCAACCACCTTTCCAAGACACACCTCAGCACCAGAGAGGTGCCCAGAGAACCTCTCCCAGCTCCACAGCCCAGTTACCTGCAGGGCCCCACGGGCTGCTGAACAGGAACCCCCTCCATGCAGAGGGAGATCCCTTCAGGATGGGAAAATGCCTCTTCTGCCTCTGTCAAACAGGAGCCACGTGTCTCCTCTTCACACAGCAACTCCTTTGTGCCAGTGGGGACAACATGCTTGGAGCTGGGAAGGATTATACATCCACCCATCTAAAGGCAGCAAAGCAGCTCCGTAATTACTGAGCAAGCTGTGTTGAAGAAATAAAAGGGATTAATTAAGGCCTTGGCAGCACAAAGAGAGCGCTGATGGATGCCAAGCCAACATACAGGATCACAGGGATTTAACTTTCTTTCTGAAGCACCTCTCACAGGGTGCTCTGCTACCTTCTGAATGGTGGCCACTCAGGCTGGTCACACCTCCAGCCATGAAGTGCTGCACCTGCAGGACTTTATCCATCATTGCTCACCCATTCCTGATCCCACTGATGTCCACAGGCATCTTCCTCTTTTTCTGNAACCTTTGGCTGAGGATGAAGGCACCTTCCAGCTTTGGATGAGGACAGTTGGACCCAGCTCGTGCTCCCTGGGCTGTCTGTGCTCTCCTCCCTGTGCTCAGCACAGCTTGACAAGGAGAATATTTCATCCCCTGTGTTTGGTGTGTTTGTCCATCAGCATTTTCATATCTTGCTGCTGTGGTGGAAAATCAAGGATTCCATGGCCTGGAGCAGAACCACCCAGGGCAGACAGGTGTAGTGATAGAGCAACATCCAGTTAAAGAGAAACATTTGTTCTTGACCCTGCTCAAAAAAAAAAAAAAATATATATATATGTATTCGGTAAGTCCATAACTAACTCCAGAGCGTGTTCATTTGCTTGGTTGACTGCCTGTAGATAAATGTCTTCAGAGTAAATACTATCCCAGAGTAAATTAACCTGTGGGACTGCCACTATTTTTGCCTTCCTTAATAAAGGTGCCTTCCACATTTGAAGTAGAATAGAATGTTTTAGAAAGACAAATATTTTAGCAAAGTCAAATCAAAAACCGATGCCCGATTAAAACAATAAGAGAGAGGCTAAACAAGATTTTAACAAGTGAATTTACATGGAATTCAAACCAATTGAGAAGGATTATTTAGGTATTAAATAAGCTTTCTGTGGAGGCAAAATTTTAACAAGACTTCATGAGAAGTTCACTGAGACAAACTCTGCTCCTCCCCATCAGCCCTCAGATGAGGGAGAAATACATTAAATTTCACAAGGAGGGCTGTTTCTCTCTTCCCATTATTAACACACTACCTCAATATTGGGGAACACCCCCAGAGAAATCAACAAAAATTTAATTTCCCAAACATTCTGTTTGGCTACAAAAGGCATTTTCCAAGGCCTGCAGTGCCCAGGGTGTCCCTCCTGCCCTTGCCCTCCCGTGGTTTCCCACCCACAACACGGGAACGATGCGCATGAACAGAAGGGGCCCCTCCCCTGCCCTTCACACATAAATCGGGGGGCACCTCTGAAAAACATTATTTGGCCTGGCTTTTGTAGGACAAGCTTTTAGTTACAGCACAAACTCCCCAAAGAGCTTTCAGTGGGGTGGAGAAAGTGCCTTGGTAACCTCCAGGGTAATTGCAATGTCCAGTTTCTCCTGCATTTCCTGAAGGCTGAGTAAATTGCTATGGGCAATAAATAGAAAGGGGTGGCATGGCAGCCTGGGCCCAGCACAAAATCCAGCATTTCAGGCGGCAAAGAGATGTTAATCTGGCTTTCTTTTTAATTTAGCACCCTTTGAAGTGGTTTTACTTAAAAAAAAAAACAAAAACCTACACCAAACACAACTCCCTCTTTTGTCCAGCACAAGATTTTTTGCCTTGTGTCCCTGAGCTGCTGTCCCAGCCTGTCACAATAATGGCTCAAGAAAGAGGGGAAGTGTCTAAGTCCAAACTCTCTTTGCACCATGGAGAATTCCCCACTGCAATAATAATTTCCTTAAATCCACACTGGCATCATAATGCCATAAAATTCCTCCCAACCACCTTTCCAAGACACACCTCAGCACCAGAGAGGTGCCCAGAGAACCTCTCCCAGCTCCACAGCCCAGTTACCTGCAGGGCCCCACGGGCTGCTGAACAGGAACCCCCTCCATGCAGAGGGAGATCCCTTCAGGATGGGAAAATGCCTCTTCTGCCTCTGTCAAACAGGAGCCACGTGTCTCCTCTTCACACAGCAACTCCTTTGTGCCAGTGGGGACAACATGCTTGGAGCTGGGAAGGATTATACATCCACCCATCTAAAGGCAGCAAAGCAGCTCCGTAATTACTGAGCAAGCTGTGTTGAAGAAATAAAAGGGATTAATTAAGGCCTTGGCAGCACAAAGAGAGCGCTGATGGATGCCAAGCCAACATACAGGATCACAGGGATTTAACTTTCTTTCTGAAGCACCTCTCACAGGGTGCTCTGCTACCTTCTGAATGGTGGCCACTCAGGCTGGTCACACCTCCAGCCATGAAGTGCTGCACCTGCAGGACTTTATCCATCATTGCTCACCCATTCCTGATCCCACTGATGTCCACAGGCATCTTCCTCTTTTTCTGTTAGATCAGGCTGACAACTCCTGTCTTTTTTACTCAAAGTGCATTCCCCCCTCTCCTCTATTCCTGACTTTCCCTCCTCTATTGGCCCAATTCCATCATGCCTCTTTCATGCCAGAGCCCAAAAACATGGCATGTAACAATGAGCAGCACTTCAGGAGGCCTCGATACTTGATGTGAAAGTTTAAGTGACCTGCTGTAACATCAGACCTTCCTTGAGATATTTACCCCTAATCCTACTGAAGCACTAAAAAGAGATCAAAACCCACCAGGAAAAGCCTAAAACTTGCTCTGGCCCGGGCTGGTTTTGGGTGTTTTGAAAGCAGGTTCATGCAGAAATTCCTGGTCCCTGTGTCTGGGGACATGGGTTAGTGGTGCTGGTTGGACTTGATGATCTTAAAGGTCCCTTCCAACCTAAATGGTTCAGTGTTTTAACTTCTAAGTCTTCCCAAAGGACACCAGCACTCTGACTCTGCCTGGCTTTAAAAAAATCAGTTTAGCTTGATTCTAAGCCAGACAGAAAGCCTCACAAAAGTAACCAGTGAAAAACAGGACCCTGCTACTCCTCCCCTGAGCATTTCATGGTCTCAGCGCTCCTCAAAAGTCACCAAACCCCAAAGTCCATACAGGTTTGTGGGGATTGCTTTGAGCAGACACAGTGTTTCAGAATGTAGCTAGAGTGTAGATAACAACACCTGGTGTTTATCCAAGCTATGCAGCTACTGGCTGGGAAAAGCCAAGAAGGCCAAGGGAACCGTGATAAGCTCAGGATGAGAAAGTAAAAATAATTAGATAGGCAATTAGCAATAACAAGACACAGTGAGTTAACTGTTAACCAATTATGATCTGAATAAGGGCGGATGGACTGTGGCTCCAGCCAATTGCTTTGCATGTAGAAACGTGTGTATGGTAGTAAAAAAGGTATATATATCAGTAGAAGTTTCGAATAAAGTTGGATTTGCATATGCATCACATTGATGTGTGAAGTTCATTCCCGCTCGTGAGGTTAAGCCCCGGCACAGGTTTTGCTCCTATTTTCTAGAGCCAGTGCTCAGGGAGGAGTTGGCTTCCCAGGGTCACTCTTAGCAAGAACAGGCTAAGAGTTCAGGGTCAGGGCACACAACACCACAGAGAGGGCACAAGTGCCCCCCTGAGCCCCTGGCACTGCTCTCCACAGCATCACTGGGCGAAGCACAGCTCTCATCGCTCAGAGCCGCACTGAAGTCCAGCAGTGACACTGCTTTTAGCATCTTAAAGCTTGTGAACGCTGCTGGGAATGTTTTCCATCCCCCGCAGCTGGCTCCCAGGACCTGCAGGAGGGAAGGTCTCCCCCGGAGCTGAGCTGGCGGGATGCTCTTTGGTACGTTAAGTGTTTAACAGCCTCTGTTTATTTATTGCTCTTCAACACAACCTGGCCCCTTTGCTCTCCCTGTGCTCACTCTTCCCTCATCCCCTGCCTGCAGCACAGGCAAAAAAACCCAGGCCTTCAGTAAATTAACTCACGAGACACAAACACAAAGCCCGTTTTGTCTGAAGCTGCCGGAGCAGAAACACAGCGAGGTCCCTCCATGCTTCATGCTGGGACAGGAGCACAGCAGGAAGGAAGAGGGATCTGTGCTGGGAAAAGGGATACCCAGGAGGCAGAGCCAGCCTGGTTTAGTCCCACCGAGGGAGGAGCACTTGGCAGAGAGGAAGGAGATGCTGTGGAGGCATCTCAGGGACCTTACGCTGAAGGAATGTGGTCTTGATTGGTCCTGTGGCCCCAAAGCTGGTGCAGAGTGATAGAGGGGGTGGCACTGGGGGCGTGCCCAGAGCAGGAACCCCTCCCAGCACCAGTGTGGTGAGCTGAGGTCCAGCAGACAACTCCTCTAGGACAGATGTCCAATGAAGATGGGCATGTTTCAGAGAGTGCTGCTGGAGAGGTGCAGCCTGCAGTGCCCTATGCTGGAACACACAGGAGGAGCCACACACCATGAGCAGAATTGCACCTGAATTAAGTCACTGGAGCTGCGCTCCTCATGCACAGGAGCTGAACAGGCATGAGGCTGCCCAGGGCAACCCAAAATGTTGGCAGGAGCTGCAGCCCCATCATCTCTTCCTTGGCCAAGTGAGGGATGCTGGTGAGGGCAGCAGCAGGGGCAGGAGTTGCACACACAGGTCTTCACTTCTTCCTCCCAGTTTCCCTTCTCAGCTCCACCACCTTTCTCCCAAAGAACCCCCTGGACACACAGCCTCGTCTTCCAGGTGCTAAGATGCAAACCTGTTTAACTCAGCTGTAGCTCGACAAATGTCCTGGTCCTCAAGGAAATAAAGCACATGTAGAATCTCAGTTTTTCATGAAGTTGAACAGACATCTGAGTGTGCAGAAACCTGGCATAAAGAGCAGCCTTCCAAAAAGAATTCCAGAAAAAAAGAAATGAGATTTCTGCAATAAAAAGGACTGCAAAGCTCATCAAATCCCAGAATGGTTTGGGTTGGAAGGGTTGAAAACTCTGCCATGGGCAGGGACACCTTGCACTAGACCAGGTTGCTCCAAGTCCTGTGCAACCTGGCCTTGAAACACTTGGAGAGATGGGCTTTGAAATGTCTCCAAGGATGGAGACCCTACAACCTCCCTGGGTGCATCCCAGGACAAATGTATGTTTAGTTGCCTGAAGTATTCCTTGATCTGATCACCTCCCACTGAGGATTCATGGGCCTTGCTCCAACCTGCCCTCTGGGACACTTCTCAGACCAACTGGAAGGACAATTCCTAGTATGGATCTGGCACGGTTGGGTTTGTTCCTGGCAGGCATGGGGAGGCCCTGGCAGAGTCTTCCCAGAGAAGCTGTGGCTGCCCCATCCCTGGGAGTGTCCAGGGCCAGGTTGGACGGGACTTGGAGCAACCTGGAATAGTGGAAGGTGTCTCTCTCAGGGGAACTGAGTGGTCTTTTAAGCCCCTTCTAACCCAAACCAGGCTGTGATTCCATGATGGCGAATTTATTTCTGAAGCTTTTCAGGAGCTGGGATTGTCACAGCAAGAAATCAACACGAGAATTGTAGTAAAGTCTTGCAACAAAATCAGAGCAACTTGCAATACAATCCCTGTGCACGAGAAAAGGAAGCTCCAGTTTTATTTGGGCCACAGATTGTCCACTGCAATTCATCAACACTCTTGTGTCCCGAGGCATTCTGCTTCGACACTGTGCAGTCTTAAAACCCACTGGCCTCCAGAATTCCTCTTGATTTACAACACAGAGATAAAACCTCTGAGACCACAAGGCTGCCCTGCCCACAGGCAGAGTTCACACTTGCTCTACCTGGCTGTAAAAATGACACTTCCCTTCCACTGGAAGAAACAATTCAACCATCAGATAGGATGGCCAGGGAAAAGGACTGGTTTTTGCACACACACACACACACACGCACAGAGAAGCTTTTAAGCCTGGCCTTATGCTCTGACTCTGAGTTGGTGTTAACTCCAGGGATGGTGGGGGAACACTGTGAACTCACACTGTGCACTCCCTAATTCATGGCTGTGTGCAAAGGACTGCTCTAACTTTGGAAAAGGCAGGTTTAACAAGGACCTGAAAGGGCAGGACAAGGGGAATGGCAGGGCTGGAAGGGATATTGGGAAGGAATTCCTGGCTGGGAGGGTCGGCAGGCCCTGGCACAGGTTGGGCAGAGAAGCTGTGGCTGCCCCATCCCTGGGAGTGTCCAAGGTTGGAGCAACCTGGGATAGTGGGAAGTGGCCCTGCCCATGGCAGGGGGTGGGATGGGATGGGCTTTGAGGACCATTCCAGCCCACACCACTCAGATTCCANTCCTGGCTGGGAGGGTCGGCAGGCCCTGGCACAGGTTGGGCAGAGAAGCTGTGGCTGCCCCATCCCTGGGAGTGTCCAAGGTTGGAGCAACCTGGGATAGTGGGAAGTGGCCCTGCCCATGGCAGGGGGTGGGATGGGATGGGCTTTGAGGACCATTCCAGCCCACACCACTCAGATTCCACACACTGAGGACACACAAATCCAGCTCAACCAATGCTGCTGGCGGGGCCACGGTGGTTTCTGAGCAAATTGTCATCAATGCACTCTGAGTGCCTTTGTGTTGGAATAGGATGAATCCCTGAGGAAAAGTGAGCTGCACAATTAGAGGGCAGTGCCACAAGGCCCTGGGGCTCATGGCAAAGTCTCCTTCATTCCTGCAGCAAGCCCAGCACAGCCACTGCGCTGGCACAGGCTCTCAACACACAAAAGGCAACTTCCTATTGTCAGTTAAATTTAGGATTAGAGTTTTATTTCTTCCCCCTCTATTTTTCCTCTCTCCAGAATGTCTTGAGGCTTCAAAGGTACCTTTCCCATCACACCAGCACATTTTCTCAATACAAGGGAGCAAGTTCATCAAACAAGGGCTACTTAATTCCACCCTTCAGCCCATATGCTGTGACCCAGATTCCTGGTCAGGAGCTGGCCAATGGGAATTTCAGACTGGATAAGCAGACAGAGAACCTGCCAAAACAAGGTACAGAGGGAGGCACAAAGAGCTGAAGGACTTTGGCCTTCACACTGGCCAGAGGTGCAAAGAGATGGGCTCATTGCCACGGCACAGCAGGGT
Organism: Scytalopus superciliaris; assembly: GCA_013400415.1. Taxonomy (NCBI): domain Eukaryota; kingdom Metazoa; phylum Chordata; class Aves; order Passeriformes; family Rhinocryptidae; genus Scytalopus; species Scytalopus superciliaris. The sequence goes on from VXBX01008684.1 coordinate 121,659, forward strand.
GAAGGCACCTCCCCTCCAGCTGTGGAGCACCTGGTTAGCCATAAGAAAGGTGGGGATGGAATTTTTCAGGAGGGCCTGCTGCGAAGGGAAAAGGGGTGGTGGTTTTAAACCAGAAGGAGAGAGATTTAGATTAGACATGTGGCAGAATTATTCTTACAGTGAGGGTGGGCAGGCCCTGGCAGAGTTTTCCCAGAGAAGCTGCAGCTGCCCCATCTCTGGAAGTGTCCAAGGCCAGGTTGGATGGGATTTGGAGCAACCNAGTGGTCTTTTAAGCCCCTTCTAACCCAAACCAGGCTGTGATTCCATGATGGCGAATTTATTTCTGAAGCTTTTCAGGAGCTGGGATTGTCACAGCAAGAAATCAACACGAGAATTGTAGTAAAGTCTTGCAACAAAATCAGAGCAACTTGCAATACAATCCCTGTGCACGAGAAAAGGAAGCTCCAGTTTTATTTGGGCCACAGATTGTCCACTGCAATTCATCAACACTCTTGTGTCCCGAGGCATTCTGCTTCGACACTGTGCAGTCTTAAAACCCACTGGCCTCCAGAATTCCTCTTGATTTACAACACAGAGATAAAACCTCTGAGACCACAAGGCTGCCCTGCCCACAGACAGAGTTCACACTTGCTCTACCTGGCTGTAAAAATGACACTTCCCTTCCACTGGAAGAAACAATTCAACCATCAGATAGGATGGCCAGGGAAAAGGACTGGTTTTTGCACACACACACACACACACGCACAGAGAAGCTTTTAAGCCTGGCCTTATGCTCTGACTCTGAGTTGGTGTTAACTCCAGGGATGGTGGGGGAACACTGTGAACTCACACTGTGCACTCCCTAATTCATGGCTGTGTGCAAAGGACTGCTCTAACTTTGGAAAAGGCAGGTTTAACAAGGACCTGAAAGGGCAGGACAAGGGGAATGGCAGGGCTGGAAGGGATATTGGGAAGGAATTCCTGGCTGGGAGGGTCGGCAGGCCCTGGCACAGGTTGGGCAGAGAAGCTGTGGCTGCCCCATCCCTGGGAGTGTCCAAGGTTGGAGCAACCTGGGATAGTGGGAAGTGGCCCTGCCCATGGCAGGGGGTGGGATGGGATGGGCTTTGAGGACCATTCCAGCCCACACCACTCAGATTCCACACACTGAGGACACACAAATCCAGCTCAACCAATGCTGCTGGCGGGGCCACGGTGGTTTCTGAGCAAATTGTCATCAATGCACTCTGAGTGCCTTTGTGTTGGAATAGGATGAATCCCTGAGGAAAAGTGAGCTGCACAATTAGAGGGCAGTGCCACAAGGCCCTGGGGCTCATGGCAAAGTCTCCTTCATTCCTGCAGCAAGCCCAGCACAGCCACTGCGCTGGCACAGGCTCTCAACACACAAAAGGCAACTTCCTATTGTCAGTTAAATTTAGGATTAGAGTTTTATTTCTTCCCCCTCTATTTTTCCTCTCTCCAGAATGTCTTGAGGCTTCAAAGGTACCTTTCCCATCACACCAGCACATTTTCTCAATACAAGGGAGCAAGTTCATCAAACAAGGGCTACTTAATTCCACCCTTCAGCCCATATGCTGTGACCCAGATTCCTGGTCAGGAGCTGGCCAATGGGAATTTCAGACTGGATAAGCAGACAGAGAACCTGCCAAAACAAGGTACAGAGGGAGGCACAAAGAGCTGAAGGACTTTGGCCTTCACACTGGCCAGAGGTGCAAAGAGATGGGCTCATTGCCACGGCACAGCAGGGTGAAGGCACCTCCCCTCCAGCTGTGGAGCACCTGGTTAGCCATAAGAAAGGTGGGGATGGAATTTTTCAGGAGGGCCTGCTGCGAAGGGAAAAGGGGTGGTGGTTTTAAACCAGAAGGAGAGAGATTTAGATTAGACATGTGGCAGAATTATTCTTACAGTGAGGGTGGGCAGGCCCTGGCAGAGTTTTCCCAGAGAAGCTGCAGCTGCCCCATCTCTGGAAGTGTCCAAGGCCAGGTTGGATGGGATTTGGAGCAACCTGGGAGAGTGGAAGGTGGAGCCCAAGCCACTTTAAATCCCCAGGAAGGCACAATTGTCCATCATCTCATGGCTGATTTTACAGGAAAACTGGATTTCCCTGTGGAAGGAGCTACATGGGATCAGCAACTGCAGGACTGGTTGCATCATATCTGAGCCCTGGAGAATTCCATCTGCTTCCCTTATGGCCTGTCTGCAATAACCCTGCCTTTGAAGATTACTCACTGAAAGAAGAGGATTGCTTCAAAGCAGCCGGAATTATTCATTTTGAATACACAAACACATTGGTTCTGTCATTCAGAAAATAAACCACCACGCTGCTCGTGGCTGGCTCGCACAACACACCCGGCAGTGAGCAGCCACCCCGAGAGGCTGCAGTCCCATGGGATCTAAAACATGGATTTATGCAAATCTCTCATCCTTGGGGAAACACAGAGCTGGTCCTGAGGAAGTAACTGTCTGGCTCTTGATGACACGGCTGCAGAGCTGTGGATGCAAGCTCCCTGCTCCTCCACGCATTCCCAAAAAGCCCTGTAGCCAAGAATCCCTTTGGTGCCCTGGAAGAAGGTTCCATCTCCCTCCTCTCCTCAGGAGGAGATGCCACTCTCTCCAGCCCCCCCTTCCCTGAGGCCGCGTGTCCTCTGCTCAACAAGGCACTGGAGAAGCAGTAAATTGGACACAACTCGGAGCAGCAACAAAATAGGGCAATTCCCACAATTCCCAGGAATAAGAGACAAGTTTCCAGAGGCACCCACAGAAATCACAGCATGGTTTGGCTTGGAAGAGACCTGCAAGATCATCTTGTTCTTGCCATGGGCAGGGACACCTCCCAGCAGCCCAGGTTGCTCCAAGCCCTGTCCGACGTGGCCTTGGACACTCCCAGGGATGGGGCAGCCACAGCTTCTCTGGGAAGACTCTGCCAGGGCCTCCCCATGCCTGCCAGGAACAAACCCAACCGTGCCAGATCCATACTAGGAATTGTCCTTCCAGTTGGTCTGAGAAGTGTCCCAGAGGGCAGGTTGGAGCAAGGCCCACGTAGCCTCGGTGGGAGGGGATCAGATCAAGGAATACTTCAGGCAACTAAACATACATTTGTCCTGGGATGCACCCAGGGAGGTTGTAGGGTCTCCATCCTTGGAGACATTTCAAAGCCATGTGGGCGTGGTCCTGGGCAGCTGGTTGCAGGTGACATGGCTTGATCAGATGACCTCAGGAGGCTTCTTCCAACCTCACGATACGATTCCCAGCAGCATATCATGGAGACAGGAAAAAAGGGTGGAATCAGATTTACCATATCATCATTTGGGTTCATCTCAGGAAGGAAAAAAACCCACATACTAACTTCATGCATTCATTTGCCAGCCCACCATGCTCTGTATTCCCAATGTCCTGCCACCAACAGAAAGACTCAAAGCCAAAGTGACATTTCATACTTGGAGGTTGAATTCAGCATCACCTTTGCCAGGTTTTCAATGGTTGGGCTAAATCATGAATCGAGGCTGGGGCTGAATTCATCCCAGGAATGCTGAGCTGAGTCACTGTTGTTCTCCCACTACAGTTTATCCTTGCAAATCAGCTCCAGCTGAATAGCTCCCTTATTCTGCACCCAAAAATAAAGCACATGTGGAGGCTCATTCTGGGACTTTGGGGAATCAAGCACATTCAAGAGACAGTGTGTTCAGCCCTTTGCAGGCAAAACACTCCCTGAGATCCCAAAGCTTTCCAAGCAAGAGGGAATTCATGTCAGCCTCTGGAACTCACCTAGTGAGATGTGGGACCTCACTCCCAGCCCACTGGTGTCAAGGAAAGAATAATTCCCTCTTCAAGGGGCTCTCCAGAGGGTTTGGCATTTCCCAGCCACACTTCGTGGCTGCTGAGGAAGATCCTGTCTATGGAAAACTCATTCCAGAGGGTAAAAGAACCAGGCATGTTCTACTGGCAGTGATGGTGTGGTCAAGTTAACCTGGTCTGTGGGGACAAGTAAACTGACCTGGAGAAACCAGCCATGGATAGGAAAGGAGGTACGAGCTGAGGCATTAATGTGGCCCTGAGAAGCCAAAGCTTGCTGGTGCAGAGGCTCTGCCCCCACTCACACATCTCTCCCCACCCCACAGACAGAACCCAACACCCCCAAAGAGGGAAATTACAATAACTTCCCCCATGGTGACCTTACAGTCCCTCTGAGGGCTGTGGATTGTTTTGAAAACAAATGCAGTTTACTGGTTGTGCAGCTGGGAAAGTTGTCCCCCCACAGATTGAATATTAGGAAGGAATTCTTCCCTGTGAGGGCGGGCAGGCCCTGGCACAGGTTGGGCAGAGAAGCTGTGGCTGCCCCAGCCCTGGGAGTGTCCAAGGCCAGGTTGGACAGGGCTTGGAGCAACCTGGGCTAGGGGAAGGTGTCCCTGCTGATGGTGTGTGTGGTACTGGATGCCTTTAAGGTCCCTTCTAACCCAAACTGCTCTGTGACTCCATAACTTGTCCCATAAATAAATGCAGTTTCACATCAGCATCACTTTGAAACCCTGTTCAGGAGCAGCCAGAGCTGCTCCAGTTGTGTTTAGAGCACAACAACTCTGATAATCACAACTTCAAGTGTCTCACACAGGTCTTGTTATCACTGTTCTTGATCAGAACCCTCCTCAACACAGGGCAGTCCCCCAAAAGACCCCAATCCCTCAGTGTCTCTCACTCAGACACGTCACAACCATAGAGCCTTTTGGGGGACAAAACCAAAGCCTTAATAGCCCTACCAGGAAAATCCAGAAGAGTATGTGCTGTGAAATCATTCCCTGCAAGGATGATATCATGGAATAAGTGCTCATAAGCTAAAAAATGACTGCCTGGAAGTTATCCATCATGGGAATATCTCAGCATTCTCAAGCAGTCCATGCATGTTATGCCAGAGCCTGCAGACTCCTCTGGAGAAAAGCTCTGCTGCTCTCAGGGTGCTTCACTTCTGTCTACTACAAGTTCTGATCCTTTGGGTGACTATCAGAGCAGAAGTCCAAAGATCTGCTGCCCAGAGTCCAGAACTGAGGCAGATTCCAGCAGCTGATGAGCAAACAATCCTCCAAGCTGGGTTTGGTTTGCAGTGCCAGCCTGACTCAAACTTTTCTCGCTCCTCTAACATAAACCCCAAAGAAAACAAAACACACCCAAAAGAGCGACTCCAAGGGATTGTTTTTTCCACCAGGCAAAAATTCTTAGGGCACAGAAGGACTTGCCAGGAACCGGGCAGGATGATGCCTGTGGCTCTGCAAGAGACTCCTGCACCTGGAAGGACGCACAGAGGATCATCCCCCAACCAGAGGGAGCTCAGCTCCAGCCCCGTCCTTACATCCAGACAAGCAGGAGCTGTCGGAGGGACAGGACAAGGCTTTCCTCTTCCTCTCCACATCCCGGTTAGTGCATGTTCAGCACCATCTGCTGGCACTCTCGCCTGCTGCTGTGGCTGCCCCATCCCTGGAAGTGTCCAAGGCCAGCTTGGAGTAGCCTGGGATAGTGGAAGGTGCCCCCGCCCACGGCAATGAGATGAGCTTTTAGGTCTCTGCCATCCCAAAATATTCTATATGATGAAAACACGTTCAGATGTGCTATCAGGATTTTAAGGTCTCAGGAAGAACCACAACAAATCCCAGTCTCTGTGGGTTTTTTCCCTACTATTATTTTAATTCCCTTCATGTCCACAGCCAACAGGGCTTTATATTCCACTTTTTGCTAGCTCTTGCTGACTTGAGGCAAACCCTCATGTGAGTGGATGTAACCTGAAGTCCACTGCTCTCTCTGGCAGTGATTTCCACGAGGTACTGCTGAACTTCCATTAAAAGGTTAAATGAGTTTAAAATTGCGGCCAGTCCAATGGAAAACCCCCCTGAAGGATTGCTACATAGAACAGAGTTAAAGATGGCAGAGTTGCAACTCAGAGTTTGCAGAGCAGCAAAACCTGCAAAAGAAAGCTCTAGAAACAGAGTCTAGAAACACAATCCCAGGAATAAAAAAATAAAATCAAAATAATAGTGTGATCCAAATGGTTACACCAGTCAAATCTGAGTCAACTTTACTGGGTGCTTGTCCTTCTTTCCCACATTTTCCATGTGGGAAAATGACATTCAGCTGTCAGTGCATGATAGAGCTGGGAAGAGACCCCGTGAGAAGAACCCCCTTGAATAAAGACCTGGCCTTGCTTGCTCAGGGGATACACCTTGGAAAGAGGACATGAGAGAAAACTTTGCCTCCAGCTCGTTATTTCCAGGCTGTTTGAGCTGTCAAGACACTCTACAATATCCCTGGAACGTGGGAAAAGGGCTGGGGAGTTCGGCATACAGGTTCTGTAACCAAGCCATGGGGGTACCCCATCCCCTGCACCTCCCTACTTGGCAGGGATGTTCCAACCTACACCCTCAGAAGGTCTGGAGATGCTTCTTCAGTGGGATTTCCTGCCTCTGAGGCCACTCACATCTCCCCAGGGCTCAGCAGAAACAGTTCTCAACAAGGAAAACAAACAAACAAAAGAGATAAAAAACACACAAAAAGATGCTTCAGCAACACAAGATCCTCCAAGCTATTTTTAGTCTCTCCTCTGAGGTGACACCACCAGTTTCAGGGCCCTGCATCCTTCAGCTCTGCTGGGAGCAGACCTGCGACATGGGCAGGGTGAGGGCACAGAAAGGTTTTGTGAGCTGAGAGATAAAACTGAGCTCGGGGCTGCCAGAGATGGGTTTCCAGGGCTGATTCCAGCCTGCAGCTCCACAGGGATGGGGTGTTCCTGGGCTCTTCTCTGCATGGACTTGCAGGGAAAGGGGAGTCAGGAAGAAGGCAGGGAAGGATTTCTCCAAGCGTGGCTTCTCATTTACACTGAGCTTGTTTATTCAGACTCTTTGAGCTGTGAAATGCTCTGGACTGGTTTTAAATACTCAGAACAAACAGAGGAGGAGACCCACAGCCTTTCCAGTCCTGCAGGCACATGTTGGGGTTGGCACAAGGTGGGATTCTTGGGGGTGTCCTGTGCAGGGCCAGGAGTTGGACTTGATGATCCTGGTGAATCCCTTCCAATTCAGGATATTCTATACTTTTACAGAATGGAATGACAACCACTCTCCAGGTGTTGCTCCTGGAACAGCTCCATGCCTTGGACAGGAGCTTCTCCATCCTCCCCTGCAGCTGAGCACCAAGGTGGGCACCAATAAGGTGATAGTCAACTTCTACCTGGCGGAAAGGCAGGTGTTTTTTCTTCCCATTTCCCTGCACTGCTGGAACACATCTGGAGCCCCACATGAGGTGGGGGGTCTGCTTCTCCCTGTGCTTCTCCCACTGTGCCTGATGATCAGCTGTCCATCATCAGCAAATCTGCAGATGACACCAAGTTGGGAGGGAATGTTGATCTGCTGGAGGGCAGGAGGGCTCTGCAGAGGGACCTGGACAGGCTGGAGAGGTGGGCAGGATCCAACAGGATGAGGTTCAACAAGACCAAGTCGGGGTCCTGCCCTTTGGCCACAACAAGCCCCTGGAGCAGCACAGGCTGGGACAGAGGGGCTGGAGAGGGGCCAGGCAGGAAGGGACCTGGGGGTTTGGGTTGGCAGGAGGCTGAACATTAGCCACCAATGTGCCCAGGGGGCCAAGAAGGCCAATGGCATCCTGGCCTGGATCAGGAATAGCGTGGCCAGCAGGGAAGTGATCCTGCCCCTGTGCTCAGCACTGTGAGGCCACACCTTGAGTGTTGTGTCCAGTTCTGGGTCCCTCAGCTCAGGAAAGAGATTGAGGGGCTGGAGTGGGGCCAGAGAAGGGCAACGAGGCTGGGGAAGGGACTGGAGCACAAGCCCTGTGGGGAGAGGCTGAGGGGGCTGGGGGGGTTTGGGCTGGAGAAGAGGAGGCTCAGAGGGGACCNAGTTCGTGATGATGAGGAGAAGAAATAAGATAAAGTAACAGGAACCCCCACCATAATATTCCTCAAAAGAGTGACCACACCTCTGACTCCGCCTGAACTCCACCTACTATGAATATTATAATTGTGTGTTGAATATTCATGTAGAAATGTTGTAATCCCTCACAGAAATTGTATAAATACCCTGATTTTACACTGACTACTCTGGAACTCTTTTTTCCAGCACGAGCTGGGGGTTCCCCAACGTTGCCTTAATAAATACCTCGCTGTATAAAGACACAAAATTGTCTTTGTGCAGTCTTATACGCCTTTTGGGGCATGAATTCTCAGAATCAGAGAGAGCGATCAGGCATTGGAATGGCCTGCCCAGAGAGGGGGTGGATTTACCATCCCTGGAGGTGTTTAAGATGAGAACTGGATGTGGCACTGAGTGCCATGGGCTGCTAATCACAGTGGTGTTGGATCAAGGGCTGGACTTGTTGAGCTTGGAGGTCTCTTCCAACCCAGCTGATTCTGTAATTCTGTGACCAGCATGCCCCTTCCCAGGGCTGAGTGGGAATCATTTCTCCCTCATCATGGTCTGAGGCAGGTAAGTGAGCCCGCCTGGAATTTATGTCCGCAGATAAATTCCTCTGCCTGCCAGAGCACAGGCAGGGAAAAACTGACTTTAAAGCTGCAGGAGGGGTTGTGTTAGACTGGTTGGTTCTTCTCCAAATTCACCCTTTCCAGCAAGATTTGCAGAGGAGCAGGGATAGCTGCAGGGAAGCAGCGATGCAGCAGGATGCTGACTCCAGCCACATGAGGGACACAAGGCCAGAAAAGAAGAGCTCTGGGACAGGAATTGCAGACACTATTCTTTCCCACTGCTGGGAAGGGCAGTCCAAGGTGGAGCTTCTAGAGAGGGACATCCTAACATTTTTCTAGCTCTGAAGAAATCAGTTCAGGAGGGGTCTAGACTGGCTCACAGGATGTGTCTGAAATTCACGCCCAGATGTGGAGACCCTTGGGCAGCTGGCGAGCCTTGTATTGGCTTAGAGACTAATCTGCACCATCTGTCAAAGTCTGAGAGGAAAAGAGCAACCCTGCCACGCTTTGGGGTTGGATTGTCTCCCAGCTGAATGGGTGTGCAGAAGAGGAAATCCTGCTTTTTATGAAGTCTTCAATCAATCACTATTCCTGATCCCTACAAAGAAGCCCCTTAGTGCTTTGAGAAGCCTTCACAGACTCCCTCTCTCACATCTGGTTGCTTTAAAGGGAAGTAACAGAGAAGAGATCCCTTTGAGAAGACCCCTGGACACCACAGGGCTCTGAGACTCCCAGCCTCATGCTCTTGGGAAGGACTGGAGCAGCCGTGCCAGGCTTTTCTATGGCACAGAAGAGCTCTCCCCACTGAGGTGGAGGACCGGGATTCAAAACTCAGGATGCAGATGAAGATCCTTCCATCTTTAGGGCCACCTGGAAGTTTCCCCCTCCTTTTTAGGGCTGCCTGGAAGTTTTCTTTCTCTTTTTAGGACCATCTGGAAGTTTCCCCCTCCATTTTAGGGCTGCCTGGAAGTTTCCCCCTCCTTTTTAGGGCTGCCTGGAAGTTTTCTTTCTCTTTTTAGGACCATCTGGAAGTTTCCCCCTCCATTTTAGGGCTGCCTGGAAGGTTCCCAGCCCACAGGACCCACATAACCACACCCATGACCCACCTCAGTCAGTTTTGTACCAAAGAAACCTTCCAGCTCTAAGTGATGAGAGCCCAGAGAGGGAAATTAGTGGAAGAAAAGGTCAGGCAGGCAGCAAAAATGGGTCCCTCTCTCCTGACAAGCATTCCTGGCACAGGAAAACCAGCAAAACAGAGCTGTCCCATCTGGATCCTGAGATATTCCCCCCCTCCTGAGGGCTCTGGACTCAGGACCTCTTTATCTGTCAGTGGTTTTCATCTCCTCTAGACAAACCCACACTGTAAAAGTGGCTATTTTGGGCTCTTTCACCTTGGATTCACAAATGCTTCCATCTCCTTCTCTCTCAAATCTGTCCTTCCCTGAAGAGGGGATGCTTCAGGTTGTCATCCTGGAATGGAAACAGCAAGCCCAAGCCATCTGCATCCCTCTACCTGTCACAGAACCGGGGAGGAGGAGGGGGGCGTCTGAAGTGTCCTTCAAGCATCAGTCAGAACGTTACTCATCCCTGCACTCAGAGCTGGCCAGCACTGCAAGCAAAGCCTCCAGCTGGGCTCTGCATTCCCTGGCAGAGCAGGAGCCCTCCCATTCCCGTGCCTGCCCTACTTTCCAGCCATAAATCAGTGGTGCATTAAGATCAAGGCTGCTCTGACTACCTGTGTGCATTTAGAGAGGCAGGATCACTCCAGGGGGAGCTTTTAAAAGCTGTGGTTGTCTTGGGTCAGAAGCCAGTTCAGGTATTAAAACAGGTGTGTATAAATATACATATATATATATATATATAAAATCTCCACCACTGAGTTACAAAGAGCAAAATAAAAACTCAGAGAAAAGTTGTAAAAAGCAACAGAAATAGCTCTAAGGGAAGATGTCCCTGGATGTAGGGAAAGGTGTCCCCTTCCATCCCAAACCACTGTTGGATCATCTGGGACCACCGGGTTGTATCCCACGTGGCACCGTCCTGCAAAGGGATCAGGACAGGAGAAAACAGGAGGGATGTTCAGGCCACCTGTTGGGACCAGCACAGAGGGATTTGGGGGCTGCTCTGGGAGACTCAAAGCACACAAGGAAGGAAGATTTCAAACAGGGAAAAGCAAGGGATGAAAGGAGAAATAAGGGAGGGGACAACAAATGACTCTTCATTTAGCACAAAGAAACCCAGATGTCAAGAGCAACATTAATGAAGTCACCGAGGGATGAGACAAAATTCTGTAATTGCCTCTACCCTGATGTGAGAAACCTGGGTAATAAACAAGAGAAATGGGAATTGCTCATTTCCAGAGCACAAATTTGACCTAGTTGGTATCACCGAAACCTTCTGGGAGGAATTTGCATGATTGGAATATATATTTTTTACAAAAAAACCCCAGTGCTCATAACCTGTTTGGTGGCATTGGCCACAGAGAGAGGGACTTCATCTCCAGTGTGTTCCTCTGCTCCTGAGCTGATGGGAGAGTCATTAAGCTCCTTCTCCACTAAACTCTTTGCAGGGGAACAAGTTCTGACATTTCCAAAGCTTGCCCAGGACTAGAAGTCTCCCCTAAGTTTCTTTTCCCGTCTCAGAGTTTACCAGAAGTGGCTCTGAAGCCGCTCCCCCCCTCCTGCAGAGCCGGGCCAGCTTTTCAATGCCCACACAAAGCAAATGCCAAGGTAATGAAATGCCAGCTCATGCCTTCAAAGGGGAAAACTTCAGCCAAAGGGACAGAGTTGGGGGGAGTTCACAAAAGTCAAAGCGAGGAGATTTTGCCTCAAAAAAAAAAAAAAAAAAAAAAAAAAAAAAAAAAAGAGAAAACAAA
>VXBX01008684.1:142349-177092 GCA_013400415.1 Scytalopus superciliaris
TTTTTGTTCCTCCTGCTTTTTAGAAGCCTGCTTGGAGCATAAATGGGAGCTTTGAAGCAGCACTGAATCTTAATGGGCCTTGCACGTGCAGAGGCAGCTGCTCCCTGCCAGACTAGAGCTGCTTTGGGGAGCTGCTTAGAAACCTGCACATGCTCTTCTCTACAAAAGAGTTGGAGCAGCCTGAAATGCCTCTCTTTTTGCATCTGAGACAACTGACACCACCAGGCAAAGAACAGCCCCTCCACTGCAATCAGTCTCCCTAAAGGGGAATAAAGCCACTGGATGAAAAAAAAACAAAACCAAACAGACACTGAACAACTGGCAGAGAAAACCCAGGTGGAGGTGGCAGAGACAAAAGCAAAGCCATGCAAATGCTCCATTTTGTCCCTCTCCTCCAGGAGAGTCACAACCCACTGGACACCTCGGCCAGGGAAGTGTTTCAGGTATGTCCTGCACCCAAAGCCAGGGAGCTGCACCTCCCAGGTGAGGGGCAGTGAGGAGGGAGGAACACTTGGCTAGCACAGAGCAGAGGAGAGATGGAGCAGAGTTCCTGGGGGAGCAATCACAGCTTCCAAGCACGTGATGAAGCCCATTTCCCCTTATGGAGCTGCTCAATTCCCCTGCGTTAACTGCACTAAGTAAAAATCGGCTCCCAGAGGGAACTGAGCTCTTTCCAGAGTACAGGCACAGCAGAGGATCTGGGACAGGTCACCACATGGGCAGGGACCACCATATCCCCATCCCCTCTATGCCAGCTCAGCCTTCACTCTCCTGCTGTCAGAATCCCAGGATGGCTTGGGTTGGAAGGGACCTCAAAGCTCAGCCCATCCCACCCCCTGCCATGGGCAGGGACACCTTCCACTGTCTCAGGTTGCTCCAAGCCCTGTCCAACCTGGCCTTGGACACTCCCAGGGATGGGGCAGCCACAGCTTCTCTGCCCAACCTGTGCCAGTGCCTCACCAGGGAGACCTGAGAGCCCCTTCCAGAGCCTAAAGAGGCTCCAGGAGAGCTGGAGAGGGACTGGGGGACAAGGCATGGAGGGACAGGACACAGGGAATGGCTTCCCACTGCCAGAGGGCAGGGATAGATGGGATATTGGGAAGGAATTGCTGGCTGGGAGGGTGGGCAGGCCATTGCACAGGTCACTCAGGGAAGTGCCCAAGGCTTGGAGCCACCTGGGCTAGTGGGAGGTGTCCCTATCCATGATAGGGGTTGGAACTGGATGAGCTTTAAAGATTCCTCCCAACCCATCCCATGCTCCAGACCCTCATACATGCACACCTGACACACACCAGCCAGCCCGTTTGCACTGCCACACCCTGAAATGAACAAGTCTACAGGCACAAAACCCAGCTTAAGGTGCATCTTGTTTTCCAGCAAAATGCTCCCTAAGCAGTCAGGCTGAGGTGAGAGATCAGGTGATGCAAGAAATCATTCAGCAAACTCCTCATGCTGAACACAAGTGTCAAAGGTTTGAGAAGCTCAAGTTCAAAGCCCTCTGCAAGTCATTTGTGACTGGAGTGGAAATGACACTAAGCCCGATTCCTAAGCCAAATCCCAGAGCTGGTGCTGATGACATTCCATCCATCCAGAGAGCCAGAGTCTAATACCACATTTTAAACCCTCCAAAAACATGAGAGGAGCTGAGTACTTCCTAATACTTGTACACAATAAAATTTATGAAACAGATAACAAAAGCCATCCATCTTCATTTATAAGTCATGGCTTTTGCCTTTGTTAGGTTTAATTGCTTCCCCTGTGGCTTCAAATCAAGGGCAGATTCCATTCAAAGTAATTACTCTGCTGTGCAGCTGCCATAGCAAAGTTGCTTGATAAAGGTTAATCTCCTAAGTGATGGCAGCTCTTAAATGAGGGTGATGATTTTCATTAATAACTTCACAGGGAAGATGATGCTGGAATTCACATGTTCCTTGACACCAAAACCACAGCGACAGCTCTGGAGGGTCTTTGTGTCCCCAAGTCACCACCTGGGAACCAGGACACACACGGCCAAGGGGTCTTGCTGCAGATTCCAAGCTGAGGACAGCATGGACCAGCTGCTTCATGTATTATCCAGGTGGTTTCCCCTCAGGGATGTGCAGTCTGTAGGTTGCTCCATCCCTGGGAGCTTCCAAGGCCAGGTTGGATGGGGCTTGGAGCAACCTGGACTGGTGGGAGGTGTCCCTGTCCATGGCAGGGGGTGGGATGAGGAGCTGGGCTTTAAGATCCCTTCCAATCCAAAGCCATCCATGATTCCATGCAATTCCTGGCTTCTGGACCACTGTAGAAGCACCATCTCCCACATACATTCACTTCAAGGCACTGGCTATTTGAGGTTCTTTTCTTCCATAGGAGTAAGAACACATTCCAGCTGAAAGGAAAGCAGGGACAGGAGGCTCCTAACAAATCACCAGATGGAGTGGGACAAAATACAGGTGGGAGGCTTGCAGATACACCCCTCAGTTTTCTTTCTTTTCTTCCTCCCACTTCTCTTCTCCCAGCAGATCAGCAGCTCAGAAACACAGCCCATCCTGACTCTGAAGCATTGGCCACTTGTTCTGCAGGGTCTCCAACAACTTGTCACACAAAGAATGGGAGAAAGGCTAGGAGATTTAAAAGAAAAATAAAAAATCCACTTTTCTCCTCCCTCAATGCCAATTTTCAGTCTGCTGGGGGGTTTTTACTTCTTCCACTCACAACCCACATGTTTAGTTACGCAGCAACAGTGCTACCATCTAGTCCAGACTAACTAAAGCTGGGCTCAATGATCCTGGGGGTCCCTTCCAGCTCGAGGTAATTCTAGGATTGTATGAATTCGATGTTTTTACGCATTGGCATTCGAGCGCAGACATGCCTACCCTGGCACATTTACAATAAATCAAGTATCCTCATGTTTTTAACCATCAGCACCTGGTTTTATAAGCAAGCTATAGTTGTTTCATAGAATGCCAGACTAGCTCTTTCAACCACAGAGACGTTTTACACCAGAAAAATCACAAAAATCAGGAGTGTGAGCAAAAAGGTTAAGAAGCAGATGCTTAACACCAGCTATTTTTAACATAATACTGAGAGTAACACCCTGCAAGCAACACACACGCTCCAGGAATAAAGTAAAAATACAGCCAGCCCCTCCACGAAGGGAGCTGCCATCTGCATGTTCCAAGGATTGTTTTCCACGTGGGAGGCTGGAGAAAGGAAAAAAAATTAATCCCAGAAACCTGCTAGGGAAGGCAGTCAAAAGGGTGGGTTGTCTCCTGTTTCAGCAAGAGGTGGTTCACATGGAATGGCTCTGGCAGAGGGAATCGTTGCCTTTCCAGCCTTATATCATTAATTACTCTTCAGGGAATTAATTAGGTACCTTTCAGGGCAAGGGTTGGGGCTGCAGAGACAAAGTTTTAGCCACAACCTCTTCATTCCACACAAGGGGTGACTGCTGGATCCCCAACTGCTCCAAGATTAACTCCAAGCTGGAAACACCTTTGCACAGCTGTTTCAACCCAAACTGTCCCCTTTTCCCTCCATTAACCACAATTAGGGAAAGTCTGAGCTCCCCCAGCCTCAGTTCCCAGAGGGGACAGCCAAGCTCCAGTTGTCCTTCTGTTCAGGAATGGCCACCAGGAGCACCTGTACCCCCGGCCCAGCTCCCCCAGCAGGCCAAAGTCCTTCCAGAGCAGCTGCTTCCATGTCTGCTGCACATCCCACATCTCCGAGGTTCCCCCACTCACACCTTGGGCTTTGTGAAGCCACTTGTGCCCATCACTGTCAGCTTAATCCTTGATGGAAGCAAAGCTCAGCCTCCCCTTGTCACAACAAGGGATTTGTACACGGGAGGGGGGGGGGGGCGGTTCTAATTTCCCCTCCAGAGCAGTGAAAACCTCCTCAGGTCAGATGCAAACAGCACCTCCCTCTAAATCAAATTTTACTGAAAAGCCATGGCAAGCTCAAATATTCCTGAGAGTGGAAAGAGGGAAGGAGTTACTTATTCTTGCAGCTACACCAAGCGAGAGCTGAAAAGGTGTTACATTGCTGCCAGCTTAGCTACACATTCAAAAATAAATGTGTTTGCTTGGTGGTGGTGAGAGTGCAAATCTCCAGGGAAAGCAACAGCAGAATGGAAAGCTGGCAAGAGGGAAGAATATTTATTCAGACTCGGGCTGCCAGAAGGGTCTGCTCTGATTAAAGGCTGGGCACTAGAAGGGGTGAGTGGCTTTACCTGTGGTGGGCAAGCACAGATCTCCTCACTGGGAGGACTCAAGGCTGGGACACAGCCCTTCGGCACATGTGGGATGAGCCTCCAGCACCACTCCTGGCACTCAGCAGGGCAGAGCAGCCAAGGGGGTGTGTGCCAGGCCCCTGAGAAGCAGTTTGCTTGTGGCCACACGAGGGAACAAGCAGCAATTTCACCTCAACTTCAATCAGCCTTCAGTAGGCAAATGGAACAGTCAGCACTTTCTTGCCACTGCTCTCACATTGCTGTGACTGATCCCTTGGGAACACAAGGAGGATGTTTAGAGAGAAGAAGGATCAGACCTCTTGGCGCTGGTCAGCAGCTACAGCAAGCCCTGGTGTGGAGATGGAGGCTAATGCAAGGCAGAATGGCCAAGGTTACTTTAGGCTGGGTCAGATTGTATTTGAGGTATTGTAAACCAGTATTTTAATGTGGCCAGAGCCCCTCTACTCTGGATCCAGGCTGGGAGAGCTGGGGGGGTTCACCTGGAGAAGGGAAGGCTCCAGGGAGACCTGAGAGCCCCTTGCAGTGCCTGAGGGGGCTCCAGGAGAGCTGGAGAGGGACTGGGGACAAGGCATGAAGTGACAGGACACAGGGAATGGTTCCCACTGCCAGAGGGCAGGGATGGATGGGATATTGGGAAGGAATTCCTGGCTGGGAGGGTGGAGAGACCCTGGCACAGGTTGGGCAGAGAAGCTGTGGCTGCCCCATCCCTGGGAGTGTCCAAGGCCAGGTTGGACAGGGCTTGGAGGAACCTGGGCTGGTGGGAGATGTCCCTGCCCATGGCAGGGGGTGGGATGGGATGGGCTTTAAAGGTCCCTTCCATTCCAAATCATTCTGTCCTTGTGTGAGCTGGAACAGCTTTGGAGATCAGGTGCCTGCTCTGAGATGGTGCAGCTTCAAGGACATTTGCTGGCACGTGACATGAGATGCAGCACTAGGGTTTGTACATGGCTCAGTAAAAACCCTGCCAGAAACATGCCTAGGAGAGCAATTTTGGGGGAGCAAGGTGGAAGTTACACCTGTGGGAGTGCCCCAAACCAGGGTTTCTTCTCACAGTAACACGGGTGCCAAAGAGCTGCTGTGGGTTGGGTCTCGCTCCAGCTTCAGGGTCCAGGAGTTCACCCCACACACACCCTGGCACATCCCAGACACCACTTAGCAGGAAAACACCTTAAAACACTCCAGACATGATCTCTTCACCTCTCAAAGTGCAAGATTTACAAGAACTATTCCTGGTCCCTCAAACCTGAGGAGTTGTTACATTTTCCAAGGAATCTGAGGTTTAAGAGCTTTAACATAAAAGGAGAAAATAGGAGCTGAATGTTTTGATTCTTATTTTCATGGCCACTTTATCTTTAAAGCTCTTTGAAGGGCGATTAATGAAGAGCAATCACAGGTAGAGGAGTGGAATAGGATTTCTTTGCGCCATTTACTACACCACATGTGGTTCATCCCACTGTTCCCTGGAGCAGGGAGAGAGACCTGCTGTGCCTGTATTGTAGCAGGGAATGGGAAGGCAAGGACTACCAGGCTTTGCCACCAATCCCCGAAAAAATTGGAAGTGTTCCTACCCAGATAGTTTGGGTTGGAAGGGGCCTTGAAGCTCATCCCATTCCACACCCCCTGCCATGGGCAGAGACAACTCCCACTAGACCAGGTTGCTCATCCAACCTGGCCTTGAGGTCATATTCCTGAAGAGGAAGAGGCTGGACCTCTCCAAGGAAGGGTCAGCACAAGGTGATGATTTAGTAGTGTCCGCCACAGGAAAAAAAGCCACACAAACCCCAAACCACAACCACCCTTCAGCTAAAATCAGAATATCAGACCCCACAGAGCTCCTTCTTCATCCTTCTCCACATGAATCAGACCAAGCAAGAACACATCCAACCTCCCAGTCACCTGCAGAGCACAGGAAGCCGAGATTCAGAGCTAACCCAGAAGCAGAACCTCTAATTCATCACAGTTTTAATTGGTTTCAGTCCCAGAAGAGGCACTTGAGTAGACATGAACTGAACCTGGCATCCACACAGGGATGGCAAAGAGGCACACAGTGACTCCAAGACTAAGCCTTGGACACTCAAATTGGTTTCTGTGGAAAAGCAGTAATGAAATTTTATGGCTCCTTCAGAGCCACAACAGGACTGGTTGAATTCAAGCAACCCTCAGTGAAAAACATGCATAAAACCTCTCTTTTTTAAAAGGAAAAAGCTTTCTGCTTTAAAAATGAGGCAGGAAGGGGAAGTTAAAGAGAAACTGGGGGGAAAAAATAGCCTTTATTTTTCCTTTTTAAAATCAAAGGGATTTTACCCCCCTTGAGGCACCAGAAAGTAAAGATAATCATGAAAAAGCTGAATGAAGCAGAAGTTTTGTGGAGGTTCACGTGTGGATTTGACCTAGATACAGGAAACATTCTTGTGATTAATTTGTAGGTTATAATTTTATACTACAGTGCTCCAACTCCAGCTCTAAAACAAATTGGACAGAGTGCTTTATTACTCCCTCATATCCCTTGATAGATCACTAAATATCTGCATGTTTTAATTATTTGAAACAGACTATGAGTCATTATTTCCCCTTTGAATTTTGGTACCAAGATGGATTTTCCTTCATGCCCTGCAAGCTGCATTAGGTAATAAAGAGACTGGGATTCTACAGGAACATGAAACCCTTTGCCAACATCCCCAAAGCTGTGGGAGGTGCCAGGTGGTTACACCCACATTGCACCCTCCTCTCCACCTGAAAGATTGGTCACCCCTTCCCTGTGTCACCCCCCAGGACTTCACATCTCCTGAGGGTCTCTGGCCTGACCCCACCTCAGCTCACTGGAAGTGACCATGAACATCTCCAGGACATCAGCTGAGCTCTGAACCCACCCAGGGCATGTCCCAGCACCCGAGTTTAGTGGCAGCTACACAAAATTGCACAGCCACTCTCCACAGGACTGACAGCAGGGCAGGTGGGGTGGGGAAATGAAGTGGGTGTTATTAGGAAAAAATGAACCCTCCTCAGACATATATTAATTTCCCACAAGACACAGTCTCCAAGATCAGGGAAAACACCCTGGCCTCCCCAGCAGGTGCACAGGTGATGTATTCTCACCACACTTCAGGCAACTATCTGACTCAATTAGATGAAAAATTCTAAATTACAGCATCTCTGCCAGGGCAGAGCTAATCTAAGGCTGGTTTGAAGATTAAAACCCCTGCTCTGGCTTGGCAGAGCATTTAATCATACAGCAGTTCTTAACCTGCTTGAGCTGGCAGATGAGGGTTCCTTCCTTTCCCCCAGTTAAACTTCCCCAGACCACCTTTCCTCAGCTCTAATTGTTTAATGAATATTCTCCTGGTTACCTGAGGAGCCAGAGCTAATTCATAATGTTCTGCAGGCAATGAATCCATCGATGGCACTCTGAATAATCCCAGTACAGTTTGGGTTGGAAGGCACCTTCAAGATCACCTCATTCTAACCCCCTGCCATCGGCAGGGTCACCTTCCACTAGACCAGGTTGCTCCAAGCCCCACCAATAGCAACAGAAACACAGAATCAGAGTGGTTTGGGTTGGAAGGGACTTTAGAGATCTTGTTTTTTCAACCCAGCTCTCATGGCCATTTGTAGGGACACAGGAAGGTTGCTTTCAGTGGGAGGAGGAGGCAACACAGCACCATAACAGGAAGGTCCCTCAAAACCTTTACAAATTCCTTGAGAAATAAAACTATCTATGCAGTGATGTGCCTCAGGAGGCAGAAACTAAACCATGCCAGGTGCTTTGCAGGACCTGCTAGTACTTCTTGGGGCATCTTGGGACTTCTTCAACCGTTGTCACCGACAAAATGAGCCAAGGTTTCTTGCTGCGACTCCCTGAAGCTCCTCAGTTCTGTGGCACAGCCCAGCTATTTGGGCAGCCCCCAACAGGAGAAATTCCTGAGCAGGGAGAACCACAGAGAGCCCTGGAGGCCTGGGAAGAGTCTGTCCTGCAGTTCTCAGCTCCAGCCACCATCGCAAGGCACAGGAGGGGTGATGTTCTCCACTGCCAACCCCAGCACAGAAAGTGATGTTTCCTGCTCTTTGCTGTCCCCTGCACTGCTTGGCTTTCCCTCTTTAGCTCAAGATCCTGCTGTTTCTGTGGGTATCTCCCCCAAGGCTCTTCAAAATTACTCTCCCCCTTCTAATAACGGAAATGCCTTAAAATGTCTCTCCCCCTTTCCACGGGGAGCTCAAAGCCTTGCTAATTCTCCAACCCATCCCTTGCACTGTCATCTGGCTAAGGGATGTCTCCAGAGAAGCCACGGAGAAGTTCTTTAGATATTTCCTCCAGGAAAGAGGAAAACAGCGAGATGGAGACAAGGATTTCAAAGCCAGCTCACAGAGGCATCCCCACCCAGTTCAGGCTTTCAGTATTCACCCAACACAAATCCATCCTTCCCTGCAGGCAGCATTTTACACAGAATGGAGGAGAAAGCTTTTCTTCTTATTACTTCATGCCCAAAAGGCCAAAATCAACACATCCCTGCAAACAGACTGGGACAGGTACTAAACAGCTGAAGAATGTTCTTTCCCCCTTAGGCTACATATGTCTAAATGACATTAGATTCCACTAAAGGCAGATTCATTTATATTTGGAAAATCAAGCATGGAATGGGAGCTTATTTTGAACAGAATCAGCATAGTGGTAGCCAAAGCTCATTAATTATGAATTTTATCAGCTGTTCACTGGAATTTGTTCTGCTAGCACGGGGTAATTGCCTGCAAAAGCGATGCTTTCGAACAGAAAAACACCACACTGCAAAACAACCCACATCCTTCCTTTTCCAGGAGGTATCCCCCTCTTCCAGAATGCATCACAATACTGGGAGAGTCCTTGAGGTCCCTCAAGCAACTTATCAGTGTATTCACTGCAACAAGAAGCACCAAAGGGCATCACTTGGTGGAAGATGGATATGGAGCACTTTAAGCAGCCCCCTCGAGGAATTTGTCCCTGAGCCTTCCCAAATTTTAAGCAGGAGGGATATTTTCTGCTTTTCAGCTGGACTTTGACCCAAGGACCTCAAGCAGCACCACCCCAGACCCCAGGGCTCCAGACAGCAAGTCAACCCCCACTCCAACCCAGCCCTCCCCAGGCTCCCAGTATGTGCTGAACTAAGAGAAACCACCTCCGACAGCTCTGCAGGGCACAGGCAGCGTTTAACAGCAGAATTATTTATAGGCACCAATTTTCATCAGCAAGCGATGCCTCTTGACTTAATTTCACTTTACGTGCACGGCACACAGGCAGACCCACCTTGGCACAGGCAGAGCAGAGGCTTGATACAGAGAGGAAGAGGCATCTTTGTGAAGGAGCAAGCACAGCACTTCCAGACAGACACATTCCTTAGAGAATTGGGGTTGAACAGGCTGCCCTCCAGGCACCTACAATGCCTCAAGCTGTTTGGCCAATAACTCCTCACTTACACAGAGACCACTATTAGTGACTTTCCAGACTAACCAGTTGATGCAGCTCTCAGGTGTCTTTGCCTCTCCTTAAATAGCATTTTTGCAGAGATGCCCCACCTGTGGCTGATGGGGTGGAGAGTCCACTGGAAACACCTGGGACCTTCCCAGGAGACCCTCCCTCTCTTTGTTTACAACTAAATTAAATTAAATTCCAGAGTTAAAGACACGTGTTCCCACTTTGTGCATTACCACCCATCTCACTGCTCTAGAAAACCCAAACTCTCGTGCAGTCATGTGGGAGTTTTAGATTTATAAATAAGTAACACTTAAACACCTGCGATCTTTTTGCCCTGTGCAGGCTTAAAACAGTTTGTGTCCTAAATGTCCTCGGCTTTCACTCCTGTGGTTCGTGGTATCAGTGATGGCCATCAAATGAATAAGCCTTCATGTGCCTCAGAGTCTTCTGTAAGATGGGATGTCCCGGGTGTCATGGAGGAAATGATAAAAACTAGAAAGTGACTAGAATACAGTTGTAGTGATTATAAAATAACACAATAATTATTTGACTACATGAAAAAAACCCCCACCTGCTATGGTTGATTTTCTGCTTTCTTAGGCCCAGGTCTCTTCACTGCACAGAGAAAGAGTTTTAGTTCTTAAGATGTAATTTTCTTATAAATCTGTACAGAAATAGCCAAGTACAGCAACATTCAGAATAACTGCCCTGAATTAAGTGGCAGAAATTCTGTTCTTGTCTGGTTTGATATTAATTCAGCCATTCCCATCAGTGTTGCAAAGGTCAGAACTTGCCTGAGAATTTGATTGTTTTGCCACTCTAAGAGTCAATACAGGCAAACACATTAATAGGGATGCTTGATTCATTAAGCTAGTCATTAAAAATCTGTGTAGAGAACAGATTTCATTCAAAGCCTGATACTAAGGAACATGTTCTCCAAACCTGGATAGGCAGAGCTGCACCTTGGTATCCATCACACAGCACTAGGGAATCCATGTCTGGATTTCTTGGAATGGTCCTTCCCACCCAAACCACGCTGGGATTCTGCAGTTTTACGCATTCAAAGAGGAGCTGTTGGGCTAAACCCCTCTCAGAAGGCATAAAGGGTATTAAGTGTTGTCCCATCAGGTGCCAATGAATTAAAATGATCCCAGGGGAACAGAGCTGTGGGAATTCTGCAGGAATTCTCCAGTCCACTCAGGGTGTGAGCATCAGGGAAGCTCCCAGTGCCAGGACAGCAACACCCAGAGGAGCCAACTACAGCACTGACCTTCACTGTCCCATTTCTGTCAGCAGAGCCACCAAAAATACACCCTGAGATGGGACTTGTCCCCTCCATCACCCCGATGAAAGCATTAACTCAGCTGATAATTAGAGAGGCCTCAGCCAGGTATGCTAATGACTCTGGGAAGAGGTGCCGTTAATCAGCTGTCGGTGAACAAAGGGATTTCTAGGATCGTTTCCAGATGCAGAGCTGTTGGAGGATATTTCCCTCAATGATCTGCATTACATTTCCTCCTAATCAAGTTCTCAGCGCTGTTTTGATTGGGATGAAAGGAGATACTCCAGCGCAGAAAGACCTATTTCTCTTGTTAACCCCTTTGGATAAAAGATATTTAAATGAAAGATATTTAAATTATTCCAGCCACAAGGACGAGGAGAAGAGAGGGAGTGGGGAATGAAATCCGAGCAGCCAGCCGAGTGTCACTGCAGAACAAAACCTGGTGAGAGCACATAAAATGGTGCTAAAAGGAGATGGATTCACAGAACCCCCACCAAGCTCTGACTCCTTGAAGGAAGCAAGAGCAGAGCGGGCAGCCATCTGTGCCCGGTGCCAACACCCAGTGTGCCAGAGACTTGCAGTGGCACCGTCCACACTCACAGCAGCACTGCCTGTTCCAGAGCCTGCCCTGGCACCCACAGATGGTGTTGCCGTAAATCCAAGGAATAAAACTTCCTCGACAGGAAGAAGGCAAAGAAAGGTCTTTACTAAAGGTTCAGCTAAAGCTTTAGCAATCAATGGCACGCTTGGCATCCAGAGATCTACAAATGTATGGCCCTACCTAATTATCCTGTCTGGGAAACACATCCAATGTCTTAATTTGCCCATCCTACAAACCATCCCAAACCAACCCCCTGACACACCCCTTTGGAATTGAGTCAGTGGTCTTAAGGACCACCTTTTCCTCACCCACCCTCATCTTCATCGCATTATGTCTTCTATTGGGAGGTTTTCCAACACCTCTCACCTCTCTTTATGCTACAACTAAACAACATCCTATTTTGACTATAACATACTCTAATATCTGTCTGAATACAACGTAATATCTCTCCCTTAGCACAAAAACAGACTTCAAAAATGTGACACAGAGGTTAACTTCAACCTTTGGCACAGGGATTACAAGCTATTTTTTCAAATGCAGAAAGACTATAAAACTATATAAAACTATATTGAAATCTACAACTATATTAATAGTCATAGAATCATAGCTGGGTTGGAAGAGACCCCTGAGATCATCAAGACCATCCCACTGGCCTTGCTGTTAAAATCCAGGGAAGACCCTGAAAAATCTCCCAGGATCAATTTTCCTAATTGAAGAGCTTTCAGTTAGTGCTGTTCAGTTTGTTGCTACAACACTGTGTGTGTTGCCACAGCTTCAAGCCCAGCCAGGTTAGATGATTCGAGCTCACCTATCAAGCCAGAGATTAAATTAAATTAAATCAAAATTCAGCTCTGCTCTCCACTTGCACTTTCCCAGTGAGAATTTCACAACCCTCCAAATAAATAATAATAAAAGAAGACAACAAAGGGAGCAGGGGGAGAGGGGAAAGGGGGCGGAGGGGTTAATCCATCACAAACCAGGCAGTTGAGTAGGAAATAAATAGTCCAGAAATCCAGCAATATCTCATGTATATTTAAAATAGCCAACAGCTACAGACTGTAAGCTGTGTGAGGAGGTCTGGGGAAGGCCCTCAGGGAGCAGTCTTCCTTGTGGTAGCTCAGAGGAGCAATCACTGGAGCAGTGTGACAACAACCCTTCCCAGGAAAAGCCTCTCCAAAGCCACTGAGAGCTGTCAGCTTTGCAAGCAGGGGCGACTCAGAGCTGATGGGAGGGCAGAGACTTGCTGACAACTGCTTTGTTATTAGGCAAAATAATTGCCTTGCAATGCAGTGGGTGCTGTTGTTAATTAATAAGTAGCGTGCTTAATACAAAGGTCTAATTTGAGTAGCAAGTCAAGAGCATTAAACAAGTGGAAAAGCACCTACATGTGTGTCAGGGGACACAGGTGGGGGGCCAGGTTAGTCCCATCCCAACCCAGTCATGGAATCACATCACAGAATCATGGAATTCCGGGATGGTTTGGGTTGGGAAGGACCTTAAAGCTCCTCCAGTCCCACTCCTTGCCATGGGCACCTCCTCCTGTCCCAGGTTGCCCCAAGCCCCATCCAGCCTGTCCTTGGGGTCCTCAGGAGAGGACCATCACCATCATTGTGGTGCTACATAATTGGAATGGACACCGAGAGTGCCAGGGGTGCTGAGGTTTGCTCTTTTCTTTGTGATGTCTCTCAGAAAGCTGCTGCAAACCCTGTCAAAGGGCATTTCAAGACTCCTTCCAAGCTCCCACAATTGCTGCTGCAAAGGAAGTTTTCAAAATTCTTCTCCCTTGATCACCTTGGCTGAGAAGCGACAGGAAGCAAAGCTGACCCTGAGTTTGGAGCTACCAGTGAAGTTTGGGGTGTCAAACTTTAGAGTAGCTTTTCTTACACTTTTTTTTGTGACTTACTGGAAAAGCAGCAAGGGTCACACAGCCCAAAATAGAGAGTTTACATGTGACACAAAGTGGTTTGCTTTCAAAAAGCTGAAGTGGGATTGGCACTGGAAGTGAAAGAGGATATTTGACAGTCTCCCCTCAGTGGCATTCCCAGATAAGAGTAATGACAGCTTATTGGAGCCTGGTTTGACTCATTCTCCACAGACACAAGCCTCAAATGCCAGCAAAGGATGGTGCTGGGTTTGCCCATGGGAATTACCAGCAGCATTCCCTGCCCATGGCAGCGTGTTGGGATGAGATGATCTTCAAGGTCCCTTCCAAATCAAACCAGCATGTGATTTGATCACCAACCTACACTCATAGCATTTCTTGGTTTGTATCAGGTCTGGACTCACTGGAGGTGTTTTCCAACCTAAATTATCCCATGATATGCAGGGAACCAAGTTTGATTTCACAGAGGTGCTGGTGTTAAAAACACTTCTGGAAGCCAAGTTAATTAAAGGGTGAAATGGGAAGTGCCAGGAATTTATGTCTGCAAGGTCACGCTCCCTGTGGTCTCAACACTTCACAGGGAGGCTCCTGCCAGGATGACAGGGAGCCCTGGCTAGAGGTTGTTTCCACCTGGATGGAGGGACTGGCAGATGCAAGGGATGCTTTGCCCCATTCTACAGCCACCTATATTGGCCTTGCCAGGATTTCACTGAAGGCAGGGGGCGATGACTCGGATTTGGTGGCTTGGTCTGCTTTTTTAAGGACTCAACTGATTCCTACTACAAGGTAAAAATTAATTTGGGGGCAAAAATAACCCTGAAGGTTTGCTGAAGGCAGACCAGCTGACAGCTCTAGTGGTGTCCTGGCATCCAGCCCAACGCTGTCCCAGCTCTTTACAGAAGTCACACCATTTACAGCTGGACTTGATGAATTTTAAGGTCTTTTCCAACCTGAATTGTTCCATGATTTACAGCAGCATCCGCCACCCCTCTTCCAAAAAGAGCACTATTTCTGTGCCTGTTAATCCCATGAAGAATTAACTACTGCTGAAACCTCTTTGGGGCTGCCCCAAGACCATCTGTTGCTGCCCACACTTGGTGGGAAAAGGGATCAAGATGGGAAAAGCTGCTTTTGTGTGGCTGCAAACTAGCAACTGCTGCTCTCTGCCACGCTCCCCAGGGTGGCACTTTCCCAACCACAGAGCTTCCAGAGCATCTCCAAAGGCACATCCCACACCCACGTGTGGCCAAGGTAGAGCAAACCCTTCCCCACCTCACATGTCACACAAGAACTACCTGCTGGGACACATGGCTCCCAACAGCCCTGGCAGGAGCTGCCACCACTCACACTGTGTGACACTCACAGTCTGTCTTTGGCAGCTCCAGAAGGAGGAAGGGGCAGAGAGGGGCCTTTCCTCCCCTTCTGACTCGAGCAATCAGCAGAAATCCTGCTCAGCTTTTCACCCCTGGGCGCAGAGGAAGTTAAAAATACATGTTTCAGCTTATTGACTTCTCCAGTTTCTGAGCCATGGGGGGAATTTTAGTGCCTGCTTAAGTCATTTCTCAGGGTGAGGAAATGGGAACCCTTCCTGGCTGTAGCTGATCCTCTTATGGAAGGGCAAGGGGAAAAAGTGGGAAAAGGCTGAGCCAGGGATGTGGACAGCCTTGGACTTGCACTTTCCCACCCTGTCTTTGTCTCAAGGTTGGGATCAAAGCTAATTTAGGCAGCCACCAGAGCTCCACCAGCCCTCTGCCTCTGCCTCTTCCATGCTCTCTAACAGGTTTCTTGTTCAACAAGCTTCTGCTCCATTCCACCTGAATAATTTAAAAATCAGGGAGCACAACCAGCAGCCAACACATGGAACACAGGAGACATGTTTCAAGCTTTTCCAGTTCAGCAAAGGCTTTGTGAGGGTGCAAAAAAGATTAGGGAGGGGAGATGTTAATGAAACTATCACCTCACTTCGACCTCCCTCTGCTTCCCAGCCCTGCTCCCTGAGCTGCTCAGGATCCGTGGCACTATCACACACCACATTAATTCCAGCATCTCATTAGCTCACTCCTTTCCGCTTTCTAGTGGGATGCCAGCGATAGGGAATGTTCAAATTTACATTTGGCATGACTAAAAGGTATGACTAAAGGGTATTCTTAGCTTGTTCTCGTGCCCCACGTTCCCCCAGCTGCTGGTTTCACCTTTCCTTGTCTCGCTCTGCCCTCACTCTCTGAGCTCCAGGAGCATCCAGGGGCACTGCTGACTCCCAGAAGCTGTTCCATCCTCCTAACACATCAGCAGGGAGAATTTTCCTACAGAAATCCTAAGAAATCTCCTTTGTCACAGCTGGTGCAAAGTGGAAGTGTCAATTTTCCACATGGCAAACCTACCCCCCCCTCCCTTCACTCAAACTTGCAGAGCATCGAATCTGATAATGGTTCACTCCAATATTTTTGAGGTCAAGAATCAACTAAAGGGCCTCCAAAAATAGAAGGACCAGTTTTAAAAGAGATCCCAGAAGGATTTTACAAAGGTGGAAAAGCTGCCCGAGGACAAGGCTGCAAATGGTGTTTTCCTGCCTGGACACCTGCTGCTTCCTAGAAATAAGCCAGGAACTACAGGAGTTTAAGGAATCTGCCTCACAAAAGCAAAGTGCCCATATATTCATATTTACAGAGAGAGGAAAAATGTTTAATGTGGATTTTAGAACGACCCATGTGAGGCCTGATACATCACCAGCACAATAAGGGATAGCAGGGCCAAGGGGACATAGAGCTTCACCCTTGTGAAGATCATGACCAGGTAGTCAGGGGTGTGGAAAGAAATTCTCCTCTAGGAATTAGAAGCTGGCTTAAAAATGCCATTCCTGGATAGTTACAGGTGGGAAAATCTATCTAAACGGGAGCTCACCATCCATCTCCCCCTCCCTGAGCAGGCAAAAAGCATCTGGAGTGCTGTGAGATGCGTCAGCATTTGGAATTCAGCTGCTTTGGGAGCCCAGCTATGAAACTGTGGATACACTGCATGGTTACAAACCCTTTGGAAAAGGAACCTCAGCCAGGTCTGACTGGAACAGGCAAAAAACTCCTCCCAGACAAAAAGCTGGGTCAAATTCCAGCATGTTGCAGGATGGGTTCTTAAAACACACTCTCCTGAGAAAATGGGATGGCTCATTGGGGAAGAGAAAACCGGGAGAAGGGTGGGAAGGTACTTTTCTGCAGAGATCTGGCTGAAGTACTGGCAACTTCCAGGGATTTGGGGGTTTGGCTCAGCTCAGTACAGTGTGACAGGGGGCATTGAACAGGCATGATGGATTGGGCCCAGGTTTCTCAGCTCTGGAAGGAGATCTCAGCTGCCTGGGCTGAAGAAGCAGCTGTTGCTGCTGGAATAGATGCCAGGGAAGAGGAGAAGTGGGAGGACCACAGGCTTCGGATACATCAGCCTGGCTCGACGAGAAGCTGCCTATTTTTACCCATACCACAGAAAAGGAACCCTTGTGATCTACCCCCAAAAGCTCTTCCTGCTGCTGGGTGAGCCAAGGAGCTCAAACTTCTGTGGTGGCTTCGTGTGATGTGCCAAAATCCTGAATGTGGTTATGCAAATGCTGAAATGACACAAACTCGAAGCGACAAGCTATTAGAGGGCCTTTAATTCTCAGTGTTGTAAAGGGTTTATGAAACACTGCTCTGCAAGGCCAGAACACACAGAGAAGTGGGAATTTTAAATACCCAAATACCTCAAATAGGGCAGTTACCAGTTGAACCCCAAATATTCCACGAGAGAAGGCAATGGGTGTTTCCTGTACTGGATTTGGGAAGGAGAGCCCGAAGGATAAATCCATTTGGCCACAGAGCAGGTTTGGGATGTCTCAGCCTGTGTTTTCCTCCTCTGTAACTGCTCTGTCACCTCTGCTCAATACTTTCCAGGGAAAGCAGGAGGAGGAAGGAACAGCACAGAGATGTTATGGGCTGGTCACAACCATTCCCAGTCCCTTGAGGGACTGGGAGAGAGAGCTGGGAAGGGAGTGAAGCTGTGCTTGGGGAAAGAGGGATAGGGAGAAGGCATTGCTTTAAATTTTGTCTTTATTTTTCACTATCCAAATGTATTTTGATCAGAGAATCACGTGGGTTGGAAGGGACTGTTATGACCCACCCCACAAGGCTGGAGTAACTTTTGTTCTTTGCTAGTTAATCCCTTGGGGTGAATTAAAGTAAATCAATACTGGATGATCAAGGTTTACAACTATATTTATTTATTTATTTAAGAACAATTTGCTTGCAAAGGAAAACAGGTATGTAGCCTATTTGGGTTGTTATTATCTATAATAACCTGGCAATATAAAAGCATAAAGACATCACCCCAAAAAAAACGTGTAAGGGACCTACAAGGACCATCAAGTCCCACTCCTGGCCCTGCACAGACAACCCAACAACCCCACTCTGTCCCTGTCCCGTTGTCCAAACCCTCCTGGAGCTCTGGCAGCCTTGGGGCCGTGCCCACTGCCCTGGAGAGCCTGGGCAGTGCCCGCCACCCTCTGGGGGAAGAACCTTGTCCTCATACCCAACCTAAACCCCCCTGGCACAGCTCCAGCTGTTCCCTTGGGTCCTGTCACTGTCACATAGAGCAGAGATTGATGTTGCCCCTTGAGGAGAAGTTTTAGACTTCTGTGAGTTCTCCCCTCGGTCTCCTTTTCCCCTGGCGGCACAAATTTCAGCAATAAATTAAATTAATTCCCCCCCAAGGCAAGCCTGGTTTTACCCATTACAGTGACTAATAAATGATCTCCTGTCTTTATCTTGATCCAGGAGATTTTCCATCCTATTTTCTCCCTCTGTCCTGCCAAGGAGGAGCAGCGAGAGAGCATCCAGGAGGGTGTCTGGCAGCTGCCCAAGGTCAGCCCACCCCATGTGGAGAGAAAGGGACCTCTGGAACAGAAACCTGCTTTCAGAGCAGGCCTAATTTGGCTTGGAGCTCAGTTTTTGCCTGTCCTCTCCTCTCCACACCCTTTGCATCTTATTTCACGTTAAGGTGAAAGCAATGACAGCTGAATTTTCCAGCCTGGAGACAGAGGCACTCCTCTGGCACTTGCACAAAGCCTTTTACCTGGGAATGTGCTGGCAGCAGAACTGGCTTGTTCACTGCCATGTTCAGGGGAACAGTCAGCACTGCCTTTCACCCTCCCCGAGAACAGACAAGGTGCAGCCTGCTGCACTGGAGATACTTTTCATTAGGAAAAGCCTTTTTTCCTGGATAAAGAAAAATTATATGGTTGCTGTGAGAGCAAGCAGCTGATGAAACCACCCTGTTGATCTCTTTCAGCATTCCATTTTATTTTGTCCTGTGCCATTTTCTTCTTATATCCCACCTTTCAAAAAAGATGATTTGGTTTTTTAGCCTTCACTTTACTCGAAGGAACCTCAATTCCCAAGTACAGCCTGGCTTCTGGAAGAGACTTCAGGAACTGTCAGGATTCCCACCCCCCTGAGATGTAACTGTCACATCCAGCAGAAGGAAAGGAGGACAGGCGGGAAAAGAGCACAAGGAGCACCTGAGCGTTACCTTCTGCATTCCTAACATCCCAGGGAGGCTGCAAGATGTGCCCTTGCAGAAGCCAGGGAATGGCTGCAGAGGAGTTTGAGAGCTGGGAATGGGGCTGGCACATTTCTCCTAAGGCTGCTCAGCTCCCAGCACCTCACAGGAATCTGGTGAGATCCCACCGGCTCTGGAGTTTCCAGGACAGGAAGGACATGGAGCTGTTGGAGCGAGTCCAGAGGAGGCACCGGGATGATCAGAGGAATGGAGAACCTTTTCTATGAGGAAAGGCTTAGAGAATTGGGATTTTGCAGCCCAGAAAAGAGAAGCTCTGGGGCCTGGGGTCCCTCACTGCAGTCTTTCAGGACCTGAGGGGACCATATAAGAGAGATGGAGAGAGACTATTTATGGAGATGGAGAGACAGGACACAGGGAATGGTTTCCCACTGACAGAGGGCAGGGATAGATGGGATATTGGGAAGGAATCCTTCCCCATGAGGGTGGACAGGCCCTGGCACAGGGTGGGCAGAGAAGCTGTGGCTGCCCCATCCCTGGGAGTGTCCAAGGCCAGGTTGGATGGGGCTTGGAGCAACCTGGGCTGGTGGGAGGTGTCCCTGCTCATGGCAGGAAGTTGCAGTAAGATGACCTTTAAGGTCCTTCCAACTCAAACCATCCTGGGATTCTGTGATGATTCTTCACAAACAAGGAAGATGACTTCCTTGGCTAACAAAATCCCTACTGGTACCACCCCAGAATGGCCCAGTGCACTTGACTCCTGTACAGCCCTTTTTTCTCCATCTTATGATGATGACACATTTTTGGGATCTTTGGTCTCAAAGGCTTTCCAGCATCCCCAGCAGCAACCCAGTGTTAGGCAGCTGATCTTGACAGCATCCTGGAGGTTCCAATGGAAGGCAAATACCTGGGGACACCTTTGCAGTAAAGGAAAGACTGCCTTGAGGAGAGCACAAATTAGACTCAGCAGTCACAGGGAGACCTCATTTCTGCCTCCTTGTTTTAATCCCTTCATTTAAAAGAGATTTGGATTTTAGTGTACATGGAAAAAAAACCCTTGAGACTTGTGATGTTCAGCCAAAAAGAGGCACAGCCACAGTGCCCTGCTGGCACTTCACCCAAACAGAGCCCCAGCACATGGCACAAACTGGTATGGGCCATGGTAGAAGTTCCAGGAGGTTGTGTAGAGGAGCCACCCAACAGGCAGCAGGAGCTGGAGAAGGGAAAGGCTCTTGTGTGGCATGCCCATGGTTTCCCAAGAGCTCCTTATCTCCTGGTGTCGATGCCTTGCAGAAGGTCAGCTAAATCCATCAGCTTTGTGCTCCCCAAATTACCAAGGGCCTGAGACCCCCCCCATAGCATTTAAAGGGGGGTGTCACCCAAGCTTTTGAACAAGCACACGCTCCACAAGACATGGTCTTATGAAGAATGTTGTTTAGAAGAAAAGAATGAGTGAAGAAGAGACACAGGAATATATTGGGTTTTCCCCCTACTCTTTCTCCAAGTCATTCCGGAGCTTACATCCAGCAACCATTCCAATTATGGAAGCAGAGAACTTCTTAAAAATCCAACTTTTAGCCCTCTGACCATCCATCCCATGTAAGTTTGTTGTCCTTGGGGAAATAATTGACCTTCACAGAGAGCTGGTTTTCCCTGTGCAGCTCTTGGAGGCTGTAAAGCAGGAAAAGCAGGAGCAGAGCCCACACTGGTGTTGCTTGGAATATCAGCCCAGCTTCCAGGCCATGCTCAAGGCAGCCACTCGTGTCAGAAAAGGCAAGGTGAAGAAATCTGGCATTTCTATAATGGTTTCTATAAATCTGCACCCTCCCAATCAACAGCAGCTGAAGAGCTGTGTGGTGAAGGGGGAGAAGAATATCTGGATATTAAAGACACATTGCTATCTATATATACACCCATATTAGTCCTCAGCCAGTTGGCATTAAATAACCAGGAGATGCTGCAGCTTTTGGGAGAAACTGCACCTTCCTGTAAGCTTCCCATTTTATTTTGGAGGAGACAGCCATGGAAAGCCAACGCATGTGTCTGCATTCTGGGGAGAAAGAAGTCATCTGATGGGGCCAAAGAGGCTGGTTCTTCAAAAGCCAGCTCCTAATGAACAGCTTTGATTGGCCCTATTGTGAGCTGCAAACGCAGCAGTGATCACACAGAATCACACACGGATGCATTTGGATTTTAAAGTGGCAAAAAAACTCCCCCTTGAGGGCACAGTTATGTCATTGCAAAGTCTGGATCTATTAGATCAGATGCACCAAGATGCTCTCCTGGTTCCAAACCCCTTCCAAGAAGCTGGTGGGGTGTGTCAACACAGATTGATCTCTTGTTTAGGGCTCCACTGACACAACTATCAGCATGACAGATTAGCTGCTGTTTGAGCAGCTCACACCAACATCCTGCTTTCCTGAAGGAACTATCTGCCAGGAGAAGGCAGGATGAGATGGAACAACCCCCCAAACAAGGTGACTCCTTATCCCCATACCCACAGCCCAGGAGACCCAATGTTCCCAATAGGCCAAAAATCCTGCTCTGCACTGTGGATTGCAGCGAAGGTAAGAGCAAAACTGATGTGTCAAACGAAATTCAGATGCAATTCTGCCTATCTGAGCTGCCTGAACAGAGCAGTGCAGATGGCAAATTCTGTACCACATGGTGAGTCAATCCTTCAGTGTCGTGGCAAAGGGCATGTTTTACACCCTGCAGAGTGCAATAAAGCCAGCATGAGCCTGACTTGAGTGATCTACTTGTCTCCTGGGAGATGCTGCCCTTGCACTTGTTGCTCTGCATCATTCACAGCCACCCTTCTCCTCTCGGGCTGTGTCTTTGGGAGCCAAACTCAAACGCGATCCCACAGCAGGCTAATCACACCATTTCATTAATCATTTATCTCATCAATCATTTCGAGCCATTTCCCTTGGGCCACCCAGCCTTGCCTGCAGCTGCCAAATTTCAGGCATGTTTCATCTCTAACCTACTTTCAGAGCTGCCTTGTCTCTCCCTGCCTTTCATGCTCTCAGCTCGTAGTTTCCTTGCACACTTGAACTGCCCGGCCCTGATCAGTGAAGTGCAGGATGAGGGGTGATAAATGAGGGGAAGACAGACTTCTTAGGACTGGGGTTTTTTTTGCTAAAATCAGTGTCTTGGAACCAGATGGTGGCTGACTTGTTTAATTCTTCTCTAAAAGAGGAGTCCAAAGAGCAAATAAACTCAAAGTGGGCAGCACTCCATGCTAGCAAATATCTACAGGTCACTAACCATGGCCAAGTGCTTGTGCTCTGTGGGTTCTTGCAGCACCATGTCCTGTGGTTCCCTTAATTGGGATTTGTGCACGGGAACCTGGCATGGGGTTCTGCCCCACGCTGGGCTCAGCCACTCAGAACATCATTTACCAGCTCTGCCGTGGTTTTTAGCACCTGAGGGGCTGGGGGTGTGTGTTTGCGGGACAGGATCACACCACTCTCTGCACACATGGCAGGTGAGAGGGAACATGCCTGGAGAAGGACAAGGGAAAAGACTCAGGGGGCTTTGAGCTGAGCCTTGACTGAATTCTGCCCTATGCCAAGGGCTGCTAAAGGGTGAATTTCCTGCTCGTGGCAAAGCATGGGCAAAAAACCCCAAGCTCTTGCACAGATGTCTTCTGTTTCTGCTTCTCTTTAGGATGACAGAGGAGGCAAAAGCACCAGAAACCTCCTCTTTTGCCAAATGGGCTCTTGGCTCTGGCAGCTTCAAGATGAAACCAGCCCAGTTCTTTCCATGGCTGGGGCTGTGCAAAGGGCAGCAGATCTGGGAGTACTCGGGGTTGGAAGGAAAAGCACCCACCCCAGGTCCCAGTGATGCCTCAGCCTGAAATCAGCAGCCCTGGCATCAAGTAAAGAGAGAGTTTTAAACCCCAGGCCTGAACCTTGCAGTTTCTCTGGCTGCTCAGAGGGGCAGATTCCAAAGCTCACACTCCCCTCCCACCAAGCAGATCCTGGGGCTTTAGGAACCCCTGCAAGCAGAGAGCCCTTCCCCTCCAGAGCACAGAACAGATGGAGCCTTCTGCACCAGCAGCATCATTCCCATTTAAACCGTGGCAGACTCCAGCCTCCCAGCAATCCCTGTGGAATTCCAGCCCTCTGCTCTGAGCTGCTCTTCTCCAGCAGAGCCAACACTGCAAATGTCAGTCGATGACAGGCATGAGCCCCATGCTGAGAATCTGTGCTCTTGCTCGCAGTGGGACCAGGCAACCTTCTCAGCCAACAGCAAGTTCCTCCTAAAAATAGGATTTTTAGGGAAACTGGATGACTGGCAACCGTTCTGCTGAGTTGTTTCAGCCAGAAATGCAGAAGTGTCAGAACACAGCCCGTTGCCCAACAGCACACAGTGACTGAGGAGTCATGTCACGCAGAGTCATAATGAACAGTCATTTTAAAGAAGATACAGTCATATAATCATGGCAGAAATCCAAGGCCTAATAGTTCAGCTCCCAGCTTTTGTTCCACCTCTTTCAGTGAAGGAACTAAAATCTGTGACACTCTTTAACCAGGCAGAGCAATCCAACCCATCCCCTTCTGGTGTTCCCCAGACACATCCACTTCAGCAGGTCTATTTGCAGGCTTTGGCGTGGGGCATTTTTTGACAAAAATCTGTGTTTTGGTTCACTGAACATGCTGCAGGTGCACAGATCTGCTGCTCCAACCCTTTGAAAAAGGGGGTCTTTTTTGATACACAAGCCTCAACTGTTTGAGTCCTTTTCTCTCTGCTGGGAAAGGTGTTACAGGAAATTCACTATCAAGACCTGTAAATCCTTTAAAAGCACTTAGGAAGTCAAGAAGCTGGAAAAAAATCCCATGAACAAGTGTTTCCTTCTGTTCTTTCTGAGTTTGTAATAAATAAAATAACAGGTTTTAACCAGTTTAGGAAGCCAAGCAAGTCAAAGGCTCTTGCAATCAATTCTCGTACTTCTTTCCCTCCAAACACCTTGCAAGCCCATTCCAATAGACAGGAAAGGTCTAAAAACATCCCTTACCAGCCCCTGCATCAGGGACCATCCCAGGGTTTTCTGGTTTTTGGTTTTGTTTTCTTTTTATCCTCTCTATCTACGTCCAAAATCCCTGGAAAACTTGCTTAATGGAGATTTCTCACTGTTGAACAAGACCGCCTTCAGTATTCAAACACAAAAGGAAATTAAAGACCTTTGAAACATGCACAGAAAAGAATTATTGGGCTTTCACTGCCCCATCATTAAGTTGGTCGTTGGACCTGAATGATTTTAAGGGTCTTTTCCAACCTAAAAGCTCTCCCAGCAGCCCACAGGTGTCATTGAAGTCCCAGCTTTAAATGTTTCTGGCCCCATTTTGCTGCACAGGACCTCTTGTTGACGAGATGATGGGTTTGCTTTTTCTCTTTAAATCCACAGCCCTCCCTTTGGGATGTTGTTATTTTCTCCTCTCCTTTATTCCTCCCAGATCAGGAGGCTCAGCCAGCACCACCTTCCCACTGCTCAGGAAAATGTTCTGTCTCCAAAAGCACATAAGATTCTTTTTAAATCCTCATTAATCATGGCCTGGGATCCTGCCAGGCTCTCTGGTTTCTCTGGTGGTCTCCTCCTTCAAGTCTCACAGATAAATTATGCCCTACACCACTCAGTGCCTGGAGGCCAAGACAAAATCCCACTTTCCTTCTTGGGCTACATTTCTCCCAGTTTAATCTCCCCCTGATTTAATCTCAAATGAACATCCAGGAGCTTTACTTCCTTGGAAGAGCTCAGAGCTGTGTTTTAGGCTCCCCTTTCCAGGCCTAACACTGGTTTTTCAGCCTTGTTTGTCGCAGAGAACACGTAGTGCCCATGGACACATCACCACCACCTTCTCAGAATCCTTCACCACAGCATGGTTGTCAAGTCCCCAGCATGCCATGACACTGAGGCAACAATTTGTCCCAGGAAACAGGAAGGGGGGGGGAAATCAGGATTTTAAAGCCTGCAGAAGGCCTGAAAGGAGCACACACAGCAGCAGCTGTGGATGTCAGACAGCAGCAAATTTCTTGCTGGTTTTGGAAGCATTAATTAGCACATCTAAATTTTATGAACCATTAGGATGCCCTTGCTAATGTTAACCAGGTGCAGTGAATGAGCTCAGCTCCCGAGTAAGAGGAGAGATGGTAACTGGGAACAGGTAGAAAACTTCAAGTCTAAAATTAAACCCTCTCCACAACCAGCATTTATTCCTCTACTGTTCCTCTTACCGAAGGCACTTCACAGCCAAAGCAAGAGGTGGCTGGAAAATGCGATTGAAATTTGATTTAAAGGTGCTTTATCAAGAAGGATAAGTTTGTCATACAGGAGAGAGAGAAAACCCCACTGTCCCATGGAGTAAAAAGCAAAACCATCTCTGTGCCTGGAGCAGAATTTAAGCTCTGGGCTGCCACGGGCAAAACAAGCACTTCAGCCTGGCCAGGATTTTTTTGTCTCAGTCATTTCTCCTCCAAATCCCCTTTATAATCCTCCCATTTAAATACACAGATCCTCCTTGCCCAAAGGTCATTTTATCACACAGCAAGCCAAAAATCAGAAGGGAAAAAAAATAATAAATGGGAATAATTTGAGAAGTGTTTGTCCTGCCTGCCTGTGCATTTGTTTAATCCTGCCATCTAGTGGGATAAACTTCCAGTGGGATAAATCTCCAGGGCAAAGCAGGAGCAGAGTGGCCAGGCTTGCCCACAGCTCAGCATCAGCTGCTCACTAATTCTGCCTCAAAGGGTGTTCTCCACCTTCTGCACAGCTCCTTAAAGCCCTCCCAAGCCTCCTGTTCAACTCGCAGACATCCCGTCCTGTGAACCACACGATGGGAAAATGATCCTGGCATCTCCCTGCTTGGAATGAGGACGTGGGTTTGGCAATTATGGCCTCTCCTTCATTTCTGAGGGATCAAGAGTAAGCAAGATGAGGTTGCTGACAGAGGAGAGTGTGCCAGGAAATCTCCACATTCCTCCGGGATGAGCAATAACCTCCTCTCTAACACAGGCCAGGCTCCATCCAGCTGGTGGTCTCTGCTCTTGGAGAATTGTTTAGGCTGAGCCCCTCCCTCCACTGCTGGTAGTGCTACCCATTCCCAGCTACCACATGAACTGGCTTTGCCACGGGGCTGCCAAGGTACCAGCCTTGTGGTGGCACAAACCACACCAGTGCCCAGTAATGGCCAGAGAATCACAAACTGGTTCAGGCTGGA
Source organism: Scytalopus superciliaris (assembly GCA_013400415.1). Taxonomy (NCBI): domain Eukaryota; kingdom Metazoa; phylum Chordata; class Aves; order Passeriformes; family Rhinocryptidae; genus Scytalopus; species Scytalopus superciliaris. The sequence goes on from VXBX01008684.1 coordinate 168,553, forward strand.
ACAGACCTTAAAGCTCATGCCTTTCCATCCCCCTGCCATGGATAGGGACACCTTCCACTAGCCCAGGTGCTCCAAGCCCCATCCAACTTGGCCTTGGACACTCCCAGGGATGGGATGTCCATCCATGGTGTGATGCCAAAAAGAGGGTCTGGGAAATGGGATGCTGTGGGCCCAAATTCCACTGTGATTCCACAAGTGTTGGCCAAAGGGTGAGAAGGGACCTGAGCCTGTTTTTTTGCAGCATCTCTGGATGGTGCTGTCCTTCACCCATCCCACAGCATGGGAATTCCTGCCCAGGCACTGTCAGCATAAAAAGTGTTGGGGTGTGCAAAAAAAGAAAACCCACCCAGAGACAATGCAGATCAAAGGAGCGATTCTGCCACGGTGCAGGTTTTACTCCTTCTCCCAGGGAGGAAAAAGCAGCAGTTACCAGCCCTCCCCAGGGACTCACTGCAGTGCTGGAGCTCTTGTGCAGGAGCCAGGGGTGTCCTGCCACTGCAGGTGGCTCAAACTGCTCCTGCTCGTTCCCCACATTATTGCATGAGTCTAAATCAGCATCAGTCCTCCTCTTTCCTCATCCTACAATCACTCTGCATGGCAAGGGCGATTATATTTCACTCCATGCTCAAACAATTCGCCACAAAGGCAAGGCAAGTCCTGGTCTAATCCCTCGCTGCTTCGCTGTCTCCCTTCAGCCCTCCCGCCTTTGCTTTTTGCTGCCTCAGAGTTTTTGAACGACCTCAAAGTCTGCAAGAGGAGAATTTCCACTCTGCACTTCCATTCCAGGGCAAGGGGTGTCTCTAAGGGCACGGGGAAAGCTCCCTCCCTGTCCCTGCTGCTGCATAAATCTGCACTCCCCAAGCAAAACGCCAACAAGAAAACTCACAACAGAGCCGACTCTCAGCCAGGGGAGCTGAGAGGGAACATCCATAGCAACTATCACTGGCATGTTGGAGCATCGAGTGCTTGTCAGCAATTTGAGACCAGGAAAGAACCGGACAAAGGAAATATCACTCCCTGCTGCCAGATAAACATCTGCACAGCAGATGCCACATCAGCTTCTAGGTGTGAAGGAATTTGCATGCATGCAGCAAGGAGCACAAAGTCTCTGCAATTCATTTTGCTGGGGGAAAATAGAGTTCTTTTTGCCTTTTTTTTTTTTTGTTTGGTTGGTTTTTTTTTTTTTTTTTGTTTTTTGTTTTTGTTTTGTTTTGTTTTATTAGAGAAGTACACATTTGATTATCCTATGTCAGCAAAACACGGAATCATAGAGTATCCCGAGTTGGAAGGGACCCACAAGGATCACCGAGTCCAACTCCTGGCCCTGCAGGACTGCTTTTAGGCCAAGAGCTGCCTGTGAGGAACTTGGAAAAGCAAGAATGAAATAGGGTAGGAGGACAAGTCCAGCTGGAGCCAGTCCATGTGCCAATCCACCTTATCCTTCCCAGGAGGCAAAGCCAGGTCTTCGAGGAATAGCCCAGGAGGTTTTCCTGCTCATCTTCCAGGTGGCTCCAAGCCCCATCCAAGCCAGCCTTGGAGGGGTGACTGTTCCCAGTCCTGTTGAGCCAAGCAAAGCAAAACCACACTGGAAAAGGAAAACACCCCCTTCCTCTGCTGGACCTCTACACCTTATCAGCACCTCTCACCTCGTCCTAGTCCCAGCTGCTGGTACAGGTGACCATCCAGGGCTCTGACTATATATTTCCATGCTTTTTGAGCCAGAAATTCCTGCAAATCATGTTGCCTTGCTGCGATCAGCTGGGGAAGTTTAAGCGGGTGGGAGACAGACAAATCAGTTCATCCTGACAGTGGCATCACTGATGGGGCATTGAAAATCTAAACTAGAACCACCTCCCCAAACTTCACAGCACCCTTTCCCTTCCCAGGGAGATGCAGGGTGGGCTCTGTGCACGGAGAGGAACACAGCAGAGGTCTGCTCTAATCTGGCCTCCTTTCAAAAGCCAATAGTATGTGGCTTCGTAGCAAGACACCTTTTCCCATGGCTTCTACACGCTGGAGAAAAAGGAATGCAGTGGGTTTATTAGTCTGAATAATCAATAATTAGCTGAGACCATTACAGACGATTACAAGCAGCCAGAGAGGAAGGCAGAGCAAACAGATGGAATAATGGGCTTTTAATAGCATCGTGATGGGATGGTACAAATATCCTGGACACAGTTACACTCCTGGGGAGATGTCACACATCAGAAGGGGCTGTTGATGGACAAGTGTGTATTCAGCATCTCATGAGCTCATCCACTTGCCATCACAGCAGAAACTGAGTTTGGGGAAAGACTTCGCTTCATTGCGGGATAGTTTTTCACAAAAAAATAAGAGGACAAAACATCAGGTTCTCTCTTCCCATGCTGGATCTTTGATTCTTCTCATTCTCCAATCTAGTTTGAAAAACAGCGAGGAAGGGGAAATACCAGAGGTGAGAATTTGCCTCATACTTCACAGAACCAACCAAACATCCACAGCCTTGGGGAAAGTGTATTAGGCCCTCACCAAGTTGCTTATTAACTTGCTTAATGTCAGAGTCCATGTGGAATCTGCAAAAGGAAAGCTGCATATGCAGAACTCTTCACATGTGCACAAATGTCACAACAATGGCTAATTAGAGTGAAAAAAAAAAGGCAGAAAAAGAAACAGATTGTTAGAAAAATGAACACCAGGGAAATAAGTACCACGGGACACAAACAAACTCATATTGTCAAGTCTCAAAAGCAAAGATAGTCAAGGCTGGGAGCTCATGAAGGGTCAGCTCTGAAATGGGTCTGAATTCAGAGCTTCAATATGCAGAAGGAACTGGAGATGTGTTTTTCAGAGGGAACATGTGACTGTTTCCCCAGCACTCTGTAGCCTACACTGTCTTCGGCAAGTTGGTCACCATGGCAACCTGAAATTTTTCTGTAAGACAATTTTGTGGGTAAAATTTGAAGGGAGAGATTCAGGCCAGGAAGGAGCATCCACAAGCATTGAAGTGATTGAAAAGAGTGACCCTCTGAGAGCTGCTTGTCCAGGTCCTGCTCAGCCCTAGGGATGGGGGGTACAGGCCAAAGGACCAGGACCAGGACCAGCCACTACGCTCATCACTGGGGACCAAGTGACAGGAGAAGACACAGGAACCAGTGGGAACATGGGAAGTTCCAGCTTCCCCCAGAGTGCTGCTCCTTAGATCCCAGAGAGGATGAGGGATCCACATCCCAGGGTATCCAGACCGCAGCTACACAGTCTCAGGAACCTGGCCTTGCTCTGAGGGCTCCTTCCCAACCTGCCTGATCCTTTGACAAGCTCATTTCTGGTGCTTCCAAAATCCAGCACAGAGCAGCAGTTTGAGGGCAGGAGAGAGCCCTTTCTGCTCCCCCAGTGTTAGTTTTCTCCAGGAATTCCATTAAGGGGCTTGGGAAGTCTATGGGATTATCCCAGACATGCACCCTCCAGAAGCAGGGACAATCTCCTCTGTGCAGCTGTGGGTCTAATCTTTCAAAACAGATGGAGAAGAGATGGAACAAAGGGCAAGGCAGAAATTGCTGCTGCTCAGAGTAGCAACAGGAGGTTGTCCCAGCAATTCCCCTCTCCTCCCTGCACCAAGCTCTGACCTCCACGGCAGGAAAGGTCCTGCCTGGCTCTGTTTCCCTCCAACTCCTCTGCGTCTGAGCTTGCTGTCCCCACTGCCACAGCATGTCACAGCTGCCAGGTGCCACTGAAAGCTCAGCCATCACACACAGGCTCCGTGGCAGGAGGAATTAAACAGCAGCCTGTCATTCCCCAAGCCGTGAGTTGCTCCGGCTCTCGCTCCCAAAGCTGATCCGACGCAGAGCTCAAGCACTCTGCGACAGATCCGACTTTCCAGGGATTTTCCTCCTCTCTGCTGCTTCATTTTTTTTCTTTTTTTTCCCCAGAAAGCAATAAGCTGCTTTCTGAGAACTGAAGGAAGTGGGTGGGTGAATGGGAGAGGGAAAAAAATGCAAAGAAATGAGGATATAAAGCTGTAACTAAAACCAAGGAGCTCCTTAATGAGCACACTGGGGATTAAAGCTCATTTTTCCATGCCCCAAGAGGGCTTTTCACCCTGGTCTGGTATTATATTTATAGAAAACATATGAACAAGTATCTGTTTCACTCTGAAGGTCGGATCCTGGATTTCTTGGTAGGAAAAGAGTCCCAACGCTGCCAGCTACTCTTCCATTGAAAAATACCCCCCACCTAATACTCAAGGATGCCAGTCTATTCACTTGTGCATCTGCAAGGCTGCTGATCAGCTGCTGAGAACCACCACCACCACATTCCTGCCAGCAGGAGGGTGTGCCAGGTGAGAGACACCTCAGCCAGAGAGCAAAAACAGAGGAGGAGCAAATCACAGCCTTGATGCTGAAGGGATTTGATTTTCTGCTTAAAAAAAAAAAACCACTTTCCTCGTGTGATTACACAAGAGAAAATCAGCATTCACCATCACCATGTGTATTGTAAGGGCAGGAACTCACTCCTTTATTTTCCTGTGCAAGGACACAAACTGATTCCAGACAGAAGCCACAGGTCAGGCTTCCCCCTGCACCAAGGAATTTCCTCAGGCAGGTGGGTTTGGAACAGCAGAGCCCTGGGAGGGACCCCTTTGCTTTCTGGGCTTCGAGGTGTTTCATGAGTTTCAGCCACCTTTAGGCTGCTCTTTGCACTTCAGAGCCATGAGCACCATGGAGCAGATTCCCTCTTAATAGAAGCCAGGATTCCTTGTCCTGTGCACACTCAAAAAGCATCTCACACTGTGTAATGTGTGTGTTGAACAGCATCTTTTCAGAGCAGATTCTCCAGGGGTCCAGCAGCAGCACTAACGTGCCCTTTGGTGCTCCCACAAGCTCTGAACACCCCTGGCCAAGCTCACTAATGACCTGTAACCCTTGTTGCAGGTTGGATCAGCTCTTGTACAGCAGCTTTCCCTCCTCCTGTTGCTCCCTCCCTGCCTTTTGTTGGAAAGACTGGCCCACAGCATGTGGTGGCAATTTTAGTTCTGGAGATGCCCTAGGAAATAAATCCAGAAAATCTGATTAGGACTTGTCACTGAAATAAGCTCAATAATCATTGATGGCGCTGTTCCTATACAGTTTCTAACTCCTGCAGGCACCAGCAGACTGGTGGGTCTGACAACTTCAGACCTGAAAAAGTTCTCTATATAAGAATGGCACTGATTTTTTCCCTCCCCCCTTGAATATTTAGCACACCCTTATAAATAAAAAGAGCTACAAAGCACCAGTGAGATCATTTAGCCCAGCTTCTTGCACAGAATTCCCCTGAAATAATTCCTGTAGCCAAAAAGATGAGAAGAGCTCGTTCAGAAAATGTAAAATCCAGCATGAAACACTCTGTCACCCACTTGCCTGAGTAATTTTTGCAGCAGCCAGTGACCCATCCTGTTGTGTAAAATAAAGAATCACATTTCATTTCTTACCTGAACTTGTCTAGCTCTGCCTGTCAGCACCAGGCTCTTTGAGGAAGAGATGAAAGTCTTCTATTATTAAATTGCTACTTCCCCAGCCTGCCCCAAAATATTCTCAGCTCAGCTAAGCCAGCTGAGCTGCTGCCATCTCAGAACACTCATTTCCCATGCCCCACCAAATGCTGCCATCACAGTATGGCTTGTAATAATTCCAGCCAGGATCACACAAGTGCCAAAAGCCAGAGAAAACAGCTGGAAATAACCTTCCCCAGCCTCAGACACACGGAATCATTTGGGGGGGGTGTGGCTCCAAATTAAACCCAGGGATGAAACCCCCTCACTCTGGAAACGACTGAAATCAAGAAGACCTTTCTCCACTCTTTACAGCTAATAAGTCAAATGGATAAAAACACAAGAGAAACAAGGACCTTTGGGGGGGGGGTTTGATATTCTCTCCCAGTCTCATGGTGTATCAGCCTCTCAGATGTTCAAAATCCAGGACACTGGGATGAAACACAGCTCCATAAATGACAGAAAATATTACATTTTGAGCTGCTCAGGATTTCAAGAGCCATAAATTTCTCCCCATTTATTTCACCTGCTCTTTCAAGAAGATTTTACAGCTTGCTGTTGGCTTGGAGATTTGTTAGACATTAGATAGAAGAACACAAAGCATTTGTGTCACTGCTTAACGGGGACAGCTCCTCTTGAGAGCCACAGAGTGAAAGATACCTGCCACTTCCCAAATGCAAAGGAAAATTAGGATTCCTGTAAGAAGACAGGCAGTGATTAAAACAGCCTACTGGCTTTAGTGGCTGAACTAAAATAGCACCTGGATTTAATGAAATAATTTTTACAAACAGAGCTCAGTGGCTGGGTTTTCCTTTCGTATCTTGTTTCTAGGAGAGCAGGGGGTTTGTCTCCTTTATCACGGATATGCTTATGAGTAACGTGTTAGTTTTTGGTGAGTCATCCATGTTAAATTCCCTTTCAAACTGGCTCCAGTGCAGGAGCCTCGAGCTGAGCTCCACACACAGGGAGCACTCCGTTCTGGCACTCTCCAGGGACACAGACCTGCTGATGATACATACCCAAGCAGTGCTTGAATTCTTTTGGATCACAAAGACATAGCACTAACTTCCTTCCCCAACTGCTTTAAGCCTGCTTAGCAGCCAAAGAACAGTTTGTTCTGTATTGCCAAAACTCTTTCAAAGCACTCCCCTTTAGATGAACTCCTTCAAATGGGAGGTAAAATATCAGCAGCAATTAGAGCTGCTCCCACACAGAGTCTCAAAAGCAGGTCAGCAGAGGTGAATTGTGTGGGATAGGCCTTGCCAGCTCCAATAAATCATGGGTGTCTTTCATGATCATTCCCATTAATTGGGCTCCAAACATCGCCTTCCCAGACTGTCTGCAAGAAATGTTTTTCCCAGGGAAACCACACTGTGGTTCTCCCAGATACCTCACACCATGGTCAGTTTTGGCTGTGTGGCCCCAGGTCAAAGTATTTTGGGATAAGGTCCAAAGACTCCATGAAACATCAGGCAGAAACACATCTCTGCCAACCAATGGAGACAGAATCTTACAAGAATCACTGAGGTTGGAAAGGCTCATCACAGCCCATCACCTTGTTCACCACCAAACCACATCCTGAGGTGCCACATTCACATGTTGTCTGAACATTTCCAGCATGGTGACCCCACCACTGCCCTGGGCACTTTGTTCCAAAGCTTTACAACCCTTTCATTGATTCCCCCCCCACCCTAATATCCAATCTAAACCTCCCTTGGCCCAGCCTGAGGCCATTCCCTCCCCTCCTGTCCCTGTTCCCTGGGAGCAGAGCCTGACACCTCCTCAGCCCCCCCCTCCTGGCAGGGACTTGCAGAGCCAGAAGGTCCCCCCTGAGCCTCCTTTTCTCCAGGTTGAGCCTCCTCAGCTCCCCCAGCCCCTCCTGCTGTTCCAGCCCTTCCCCAGCTCCATTCCCTTCCCTGGACACGCTCCAGCCCCTCAATCTCCTTCTTGGAGTGAGGTAAACAAAGGCAAAAAGGCTTGAAGCCTGTGCTAAACTTGAATCTCAGCAGATTGATCTTCCTGCACACTGTGCACACTCCTGCACCCCAGGACACTTGTGGGAGTGTATGGGATGGCCAACTCCAAAGTGAGTGGTGGCTGTGGGCTCTGTAGCCAGGACATCTGAGCAGTGAAGGAACAAGAGGTCTTTCCTACTGAGCAGTCACTTCCCCCACCCTGCCCCAAAACCTGCAGGCTCAGGGTATGTAAATGCCCTGCTTGGAATTGTACTCACCCAACCCAGACTACTCCATCTTGTCAGAGCTGGGTTTGTACCACTCCCCACGGCTGCCTCCTCTTCCCCCTGAAGGGAAGGCTTCAGGAGCAAAGACATCTGGAAAAGAACATGGAGACACACATGAGAATGAGATGCTTTCACACATGTGTTGATTGCTGCCCAGAGAAGCTGTGGCTGCCCCGTCCCTGGAAGTGTCCAAGGCCAGGTTGGACAGGGCTTGGAGCAACCTGAGACAGTGGAAGGTGTCCCTGCCCATGGCAGGGGGTGAGACTGGGTGAGTTTCTGTATCCCTTCCAACCCAACCCACTCTGTGATTCTATAATAGATGATATTCAGCATCCAGCACACCCTCAAGGCACCCTCAAATATTGCTCTAAACAAGTATTGCTGATAGTCGTGCAAAGCAGTGGCATTGCTAAGGAACGTTGTGGTTGCAGGGAGGCTCAGAATCCTTCATAATAAATAGAAATATATAAAATATATAAAAATATATATCAATATAAAAATAAAAATGCCTTACCTCAGCTCTCTGTAGTGCAGACACAGCCAGGAGAGCAAAGTGTACAGAACTCTTAGGCTGTTACAGCCACAGGGGGGATCTCCTGGACTCCTTCACCCAAAGTTGTGTTTTTAAAAGCTCTCTATATGCTTATTTTATTGGTCTCTAACCAAGTAATGAGACCCCACTGGTCATGATCACTTGACTTGTCCAGCCTGGAGGGGACTGAGCTCAGAGCTTACGGGGATCTGCAGCCTCCTCCTGCTCTCTGTGAGCAGGGACAGCACCCAGGGAATGGC
>VXBX01008684.1:177235-188398 GCA_013400415.1 Scytalopus superciliaris
CAGTGGAAGGTGTCCCTGCCCATGGCAGGGGGTGAGACTGGGTGAGTTTCTGTATCCCTTCCAACCCAACCCACTCTGTGATTCTATAATAGATGATATTCAGCATCCAGCACACCCTCAAGGCACCCTCAAATATTGCTCTAAACAAGTATTGCTGATAGTCGTGCAAAGCAGTGGCATTGCTAAGGAACGTTGTGGTTGCAGGGAGGCTCAGAATCCTTCATAATAAATAGAAATATATAAAATATATAAAAATATATATCAATATAAAAATAAAAATGCCTTACCTCAGCTCTCTGTAGTGCAGACACAGCCAGGAGAGCAAAGTGTACAGAACTCTTAGGCTGTTACAGCCACAGGGGGGATCTCCTGGACTCCTTCACCCAAAGTTGTGTTTTTAAAAGCTCTCTATATGCTTATTTTATTGGTCTCTAACCAAGTAATGAGACCCCACTGGTCATGATCACTTGACTTGTCCAGCCTGGAGGGGACTGAGCTCAGAGCTTACGGGGATCTGCAGCCTCCTCCTGCTCTCTGTGAGCAGGGACAGCACCCAGGGAATGGCTGGAGCTGTGCCAGGGGAGGGTTTGGTGGATCTCAGGGAAAAGGTTGTTCCCCCAGAGGGTGGTGGGCACTGACCAGGTTCCCCAGGGCAGTGGGCACAGCCCCAAGGCTGCCAGAGCTCCAGGAGGGTTTGGACAACAAGACAGGGTGGGATTGTTGGGGGGTCTGTGCAGGGCCAGGAGTGGGACTTGATGATCCCTGTAGGTTCCCTCCAGCTCAGGAGATTTCTGTGATCCAGCCTCTGTCAGGGACCAGAGTCGTGTTTAGGGCCCTGTCATCTTTAGTCAGTGGTTGTGCTCGTTGATGAGGGGTGAGAAAACACTGCCCAGTTTCACTGTGGGAAACTCAGCCTTGGAGAAAGAAACATCAGTGTGACACTGAACTGGCAGAGGCTGGTGCTACAGTGGGCAAAGTGCCACTCCAGAGAGGGGAGATATGAGGTGTGGATCTGAGCTGGAGGGGAGAGGAGGTCCTAGTGTGCCTGGGTTTGGCCCAGGGGACGCCCTGACGGTGCACTGCCTGCCTGCCCCTCCTGCTGAGTACCAGCTCCAGCTTCTTCTCCTGCCCAGCAGCTTGTCAATATTCCAAGGGTGGGATGTATTGTTTGCTGTCACAACTAATGGGATACATTTGCTTTGATCACTAATAAATTTGCTTTGCCACCTCGGTTGTGTTTTACTTTGTGCCTGGGAATCCTCCTGAACCCATAACACAGCCCCAGTCAATCAGAATTCCTTCTCCCCAAACATCACCAGGGCTACACCAACACCATCTCAGCCAGGCTGAGGTCCCTTGAGCAGGCACAGCTCTCGAACAAGAGCACTCTCTGCAGCCCTCTGCTGGGGGAAACACCGTCCTTTCCCAATGCAGTAATTCCCTTTGGCGTTTATTCCTTATTAACACTGCAGGAAATACATTCCCCAGCAGGACTATTGGCAGCAGTGCTGAATTTTAAGCGCCGCTTAAGGAAGACTTGCAGGAAGGTGTCTGCTTGTAAAAGCAAGTGTTTGTGCTGAGTGCCCTATTAAACAACAGTCATGTGAAACCCACAGAGGGCTGACTGAACATCCAACACTCTGTTCCACGTTTCAGGGCTTCACATGCAGACTTCCTGTGGGGCACCCACTAGCTAGCTCTGAAGAGAGACTTTGAGGGGAAAAAAGAGAATAAATGACAAGCTAATTTGGCAGTTCAAGCCAAGGGAAGGTGACACAGAATCCTATTTTTCTGCAAGGCAGCTGGAGAGGGACTTTGCACAAGGGCTTGTAGTGATAGTACAAGGGGAATGGCCTTAAGCTGAAGGAGGGAAGGGTTAGATGGGATTTTGGGAAGAAATTCTTCCCTGTGAGGGTGATGAGGCCCTGGCAGAGTTTTCCCAGAGAAGCTGTGGCTGCCCCATCCCTGGAAGTGTCCAAGGCCAGGTTGGACGGGGCTTGGAGCAACCTGGGCTGGTGGGAGGTGCCTCTGCCCATGGTGGGGGGTGGGATGGGAAGAGTTTTCACATCCCTTCCAACCCAAACAATTCTGTGATTCTATAATTCACCTTATTCATTTAGTCCCTTACACTTTTCCAAAATTAAAGGCTGTCCACATGCTTGCTGGGGAAACTTTGTTCCCTCAAGCACAACCCCCAGTGTAGAGCTGTGTTTGAAGTGCAGGCACCCAGGTCCAGGTGTCACTTCATGGATAAGGTGGACACTGGCATGATTTTTAAATCAGCCAGCAGGAATTCCCAGGTTTGGTCAGCATTTCATCACACCCTAAAAACCAAAGAAGAGCTCAAAAAGGGAACACAGTGATCTCAGCAGAGCAAAGCTGTGCTGTGACAGCATGCTGAGCTGAGAACTGGGTTTGGTCATGGAGCCAGAGCCATCAGGATTTATTTCTTTCCAAGACATGCCAATCACTGCTTTCCAGGCACACACTCAAGGAAGGAAGTGTTGGAGTTGGATGTGCCAGACTGCTGCAGAGATTCACATGTTGAGAGAGGTCAAAATCCCTCAGCTGAAGGAAAGGGAAGTGTAACGAGACAGCTGGATTTCAAACCACACTCAGTTTTCCAATCAAGACCTCCAGTTTTGAAGCTGCAGTTCACACACAGACACCTGACTTCTCTTTAAAAGAGAAGAGAACTTCTCTCTCTGCTCCCCCAGGCAGCAAGAAGCAGTTTTCCCTTTCCTTACCTCCTCGCTGCTCATCGATTCGGAACTGAATGTGCCACGATGGCACTGCACGATGACACTGGAAACCTGCTCACCAGAGACCTCCACAACACTCCTGCAGGAAGCAGTTGGCTGTAACAGAAGGAAACAGAGCAAACCTCATAGAGCAAACCTCCAGTACAACCCCTCTCATGGGGGAGGGAGCCTGTAGAAGGATTTAAAAAGAAATTCCAAGAGAAAGAAACTCCAGAAAGATCATACATGGCCATACACAGGTTATTGCTCCCCAACTGCTTGTTAGCTGTACAAAGCCTCGAGGCAGGAGAAAAGCTCCACGTGCTTTTCACAGCTCTGGCATCACCAAGCACACAAAAAAACGTGAGTGCAGGGCTGTGCCAATGGCAGCTCCAGCTCTGGAAGTTAAATGACCATTTTTAAAGAAGTTGTTTCTGCAATTTGAGAGAAGGTCCAGCAAAACTTGCACTCACATCTGTAAAACACATCATCCTGTGTTGCCCCAAGAAGAAAAGAGGGATGGTGTCTGTTTGGGAACCAGGGATAACACCAGAGCAGCCAAGAAAAGCAAGTAATAACCACCAATTCTGTGTGGAGCCATCTGCACACACACGAGCTGCTTAGGTCACAAGTAGAGATGCTCAGAGAGGCTCTGATCCTCCCTTCATGGGATAAACTGCCTCCTGAGGGAGTAACACAACTCAAAAGCTGTGAGGAAAGCCTTTGCACCTTTCTCACTGCCTTCCCACATCCATTCTCTTCCCTAAAGGCTGTGCCCAGGAAGGACAGGTAAGTTTGGCAGCTGTTCCCAGAGGGAAAAGAGGTGAGAAGAGTTCAGCTTGGAGCAGCACAAAAGCAGAGGTAGTCTCTGTGGGAGTCTGACACATGGGATTCAAAAGCCACTCCACATGCTTTGGAAGATCCATGCCAGCTGTTAGGACACAAGCCCTCAGGAGCTTGCAATGGGAGCTAGGATTTGGCCAAAACCACTGTGCACAGAGAAGCCCAGACTCAAAGATGACATATTTCAACCAAAGGTGGTGATTGAAGAATCAGGAGCAGAGCAAGAGTTGTATCAAGAACCTGCTTATCTCAGGCTGAGAGTTGAAAAGCTGAAAGAGATCAGTACTGTCAGCACAGAGAGGGAATCTGAACTACATGGGAAGAGAAACCTTTAGGTGGTGCCCAAACACGATAGGCTGAAGCAGGTCAAACATCAGGTGTTCTACCCTCTTATCTTAGAGAAGAAGCCATTCCTTCTGGGATTTGGCCTCAAAGCACACACCTTTACTACACACTGCTCCAAGACACAGATCCTCTTTTCAGTTCACAGCAGTCCCTGCATTCCCCACAGAGCAGACAGAAGAGTTTCGCAGCACTGACCCTTCCCACCTGGCACCCACTCCATGCTGCAGGTTGAATCTGTTTAGGCTTTCAGAAAGCCAGTCATTTCTCATTTGTCAGCACCAGCAGCTTTTCCAACACATGCTGCACAGAGGGAAGGGATTCCCACTCCCACCAGAGGCACTCACCACGTAAGGGCCAGCTTTGAAGGCACAGGTGGAGGGGTCTCTTCCTGAAGCCTTGGAGCACACGGTCTCACGGATGCTGAACTGCAGCTCCAGTCTATAGGCATCACTGCTCCACATGTCAACCTGGTAAAAGGAGGGTCAGCACAACATGCAGCAAGAGTTCTTGCCACTCTTCTGTGCCCCCTGCATGGCAACCTTGCTCATTTCTCAAGCAGAAGGTGACACAAGGGCTTTAGGGGTCAGTGGAGATTGCTGCGTGTGAGGTAGGCTGGGTTTTTTGGTAACAGCAACACAGGACAGTTTTCCATGGGAATTTCACTTGAAATCTCACTCATTGTTGTTGAATCCTACTTGAAACCCACCCCATTTGAACCCCTCGTCATTGCTGGATCCTCCTGCTGCTCAGAGCTGTGGGGGCCTGAGCTGTCAAAGGTGTTACCCCTTTTGTGAGAACCAGGGTGCCCAAAGCCCTGTGTTGGATGCCCAGACTGCTGGATGCCCAGACTGCTGGAATGTCTTTTGCAAACACCCAGCTTGGAAAGCACTTCCCATGAATGCAAGCAAGGGATTTAATGCAGTTAAATCATGTCAGCTCAGGGGCCTCCATGGGCAGCATGCACACAACACAAAGATTTAGAGAGCTTGACTGCTTTTGGGTTATTTTTTCCTCCTTCTCATAGTCTGAGCAGTGTTTCAGCTCAAGATGAGAGACTCATAAAAAGGCAGCCACCCCCAAAAAAGAAAAAACCAGCAACAAACAACTGTGCATTGCTTTCAAATACTTGTATGGGTATTTTTCTCCAGACTATATAAATTCAAAAATCATCTTGTCATTCATTCTTGCAGAAGACTTGATACATGCTGCCTATAGGAACAGTTCTGGGGGTGTTCAGGAGCATGGCTTACTCTGGGTCTCCAATATAACTTTCAGCACCACAAATTAAAGCAGATAGGCGTTTCCTGCCTGCATTTAGACTGCAGCAGATTTAAACCACATTTAGTGGTTTAGACAGATGACAAATACAGACTGGAGAAGGAATCCTGAGTGTGGTGGCATTTAATCAGTTGAGACCTTCAGGTGAACCAAGTTGCTTGATACCCAAAACAAAGCAGTTAGGTATTTAAAACGAGCACATTTGAACTAAATCCTACAAGGCATCCTTCAAAGGTTTCTATTCTAAGGGTAAAAACCCTGAACTACTAAAGTATTTTCAATTACAAACCAACCTACAAAGGGGTTTTATGTTCCTAAAGCCGTAACTCCACATAATCTCCCAAACCCACCCTCTTCCAAGCAGCGAACTCCAACTAAATGTGGGTTTCTGGGTGGGAAAGAGTTTTCCATCCCAGCAAAGCCTATTTCGGGTAAAGGCTCTCCGTTGTCTGTGCACTTACTCCTGTGACGTGGCTCCTGACAACACTGTACAGGTTTCTCCCCCACGACTGGGAATTGATCCGTGCGATGGAAGCATTGAGAGCCTCTTCCGTGACAGGGAGCTCATAGTCATAGGCTGGAAACCCTGGGAGGGAAGCACAGCTCCACCAGAAGTTCAGCGTGGACTTGTATTTTCCCCCCAAAACCACCCTAAGGAAGAGGACGTGGCTCCAACTTACCCGAACTTGAGAAAACGCTCAGCGTGAGGACAAAAATTAGGATCCTCATGGTGTGTGTCTCAAAATTCTCCAGTCTTTTCCCTTTCCAAACAAGGATTTCCAGTGCATATTCCTCTGTCTTTATATAAAAGCAGCCTTGATCCCACGCCTGACCTCCCCGTGTCCAAGCTCTGCTACAAACATTGCACTTTAAACAGAATTGATCCCAGGATAAATATTTGCTGTCAGCTTTTCCCCCTTTAGCAGTAGCTTTCTGATAAGGCTCGGGCTGCAGTGCCTTTTTTCCAGGGCTAAATTCCCAACAGGAGAATGCAGGGAGCACTGCATTCCCAGTATCTCCATAGCCAAGGGCAAATACAGTTGCTTCATTCACTTTTAATCATTAGTTTTCTATGGGGTGAGTCAACTCTTTCCTTAGCACGGGACACAGCATCTTCATTGTGTTGGACACCAGGAGGAATTTCTCCACGGGAAGGGTGGGCAGGTTGGACAGCAGGAGGAACTTCTCTCTGGAAAGGGGGGTCAGGTTGGACAGCAGGAGGAATTTCTCCCTAGAAAGGGTGGTCAGGCATCAGAAGGGGCTGCCCAGGGAGGTTTGGAGCCCCCACCCCTGGAGGTGCCCAAGGCAGGACTGGCCATGGCACTCAGTGCTCTGGGCTGGGGGACAAGGTGGGCATCGGGCACAGGGTGGGCTCTGTGCCCGAGGAGAGCTTTTCCAACCTCAGGGATTCTGGGATTCTAAGCAGTGTCTAATCTCTTTGGCACTGCAAGTCTGATGGACACAATCTCACTCTCCAGAGCTCCTGCTGGTGTTGCTGGAAGCGGACTTTGAGAGTGAAGCAATGAAAAGCACATGCTACAGCAAACAAACCCTCAGCCACACACACCTGATGGGCGTCCTGAGGCACCACAGCCTGGAGCAGAACCTCAGAGGCCTCACTGTGTTCCTTTGAGCCTTTGAAACTTTAAATATTTAGATTCCCTGTGCCTGCCAGGTCAGCAGGAACAGCTCTTCCAGGGTCACTGACAGGACTCCAGAGCTGATGCAAGGCAAACGTTACCTCCAGCCCCAGAGATTGGTACCCGAAAAGCCAAAGAGCTGTGTCTATTTTTAAAATTACTTATTTATTGTGTTTTGCTGACCCTACTGATAATTTTCCAGGTTTTCTCCTTATCCCTGGGGCACATTCTCTGTCAGTTCTGCGGTTGCATCCTTTTGCATTTAGTGAAAGTTACCTGCTATCAGCAGTCAAACCAAGCCCTGGGAAAGCTTGAAATCCTGGGTGGATCCAGGCAAAACATTCACCTTGTGCTTCTGAAGCCACTGGCTGCCAAGTATAGTCACCAGTATCATACCTTGTCCTCTGGGAGCTTCCTGCTGCCTTTTAAAGGGGCTTGCAATGAAAACAATTTTTAAATACTTCTGTAATTTCCCCACAGGCATTAAAAACATCACAAGTCCAAATTTCAAAGATTCTTAAATACCAAAGCTGTCGTTTTCATCTCTGGATTTCAGAGCCTTTAAGCAGTCACACAAGGTTTTAGACATGAAATAAATAGTCACTGGTGGTGAGCTCAAGCCTAAAATCAGCATATGCTTTAGATAATTACTTTAGTCACGACAGCAAAGCCAAGAATTACCCAAACAGGCTATTCTATTCAAGGCACTGCTTTGTCTCATGTCTCATGTCCAGCAACTGGGAATTCAAGGAGGGATTTAAAAGTCTCAGCTATTTCTGAAACCACAAAGGCTTTCAGATGCTGAAATGGACCAACCCAGTGCCTGAGGTTGGGCTGTGCTGGGCTGAGCTCAGGATATGTGACCTTACAAGGGCTGAATGGATGGATGGATATAACCCCCAGTGGAAATGCCTGTTCCTAATTCTGTGAGCCTGCAAAATTCAACTTTAACTGATATTTTCACATTAGCTAGAAATCCATGGGGGAAAAGTTAAAGATGGAATAGTTCAGTTCTTCTAATTCTAGTGGAAGTTGTCCCTGCAGGGGGATTGGAACTAGATGATCTTTAAGGTACCTTCCAACACAAACTGCTCTGGAATTCTATGATTTCCCAAGCTGAGAGCAGAACTACAGTTTTACTCAAGTTCTCAGCTGTTGTGCAAAGGAAATTTAAGACTCCAATTTAGCCTTGTGTAGACACAATACCAATGGCCAATCCCAAGTTCAGCATCTTTAATGCCACTGGAGATCCTGGAACTGGGGCAAGTTCCTGATCCAAACATAGGACAGTCCAAAGGGCACTGACAGAGTCACAGATTCAATTGAGAGGAGTGCAGGGAAGCAGGCACAAACCACAAAGAACTGCAAAGAGCTCAACAACTTGTGTGGAGCCAGAAATAATATCAACGAGAGGCTGCCACTCATTATTGTCAAACCACACAACAGCAGCTTTGCCTGTGCGACCAGAACCATCCACAAAATCGGAGCGTGTGAGACGATGCTTACCTGTAAGACTTTGAAACGTGCGAAGAGTTTTAAGTAGTTGATGTTTAGGGGTGCCAAAATGCACAAAACCAGCCAGGGCAGTTTGAAACAAAACAAACTGTGAATAAAGAAACAGGAAGTCTGTGGCAGTCAGAGACAGAAGCAGAACAGAGGGGGGTCATTTCCAGTTAAGGATTGAGTGCAGTGCCTGCCACTCATAATTAATTCCATTGATGCCTATGGATTTTAGGGGTATAAAGTTAGATAAGGTAAGTAGAAGTGGTAGAGACTGGACAAAATATAAATTTTGTCAAGTCTCTAAAGGAGGGAAATGATGCCTAAGGATTTTAGAGTATTTTGTAGATTTTTTGGAATTACATAGGTTTTCCTGTATTGCTCACATTTTTAGGTGGTGTTTGGAGATCCCTGGGGACCTTCTTACACATTCCTGAGTTTTGCCAAGGGTGCTGTTTTGAAGAAGCACCTGCAAGAATAGCTTGAAGATGAAACAGAAGAGAAGGCCCAGAGCCCTTGGAGAGGCTCCAAGGGGCAGTTCTGAGCTTTCTGAGGGTGGGCACCAGAGGAAGCGGGTACTGTGGCTTGGTTTCAGGTATTGTGATGGGTTGGTTTTTTTTGTNAAAAAAAATTTATATATATTTACATATATTAAATTTATATACTAGGCACAACAAGACAGGGTCCCCCAAACCACCCCAGTAAGGGACAAGGGGAAGGGAAAGGGGAGAGGGAGACAAAATAGGGAAAAAGAAAATAAGACAGGTATCATATATGCCAATTACTGGAACTTATAAAAACTGTAACCTCACTTAAACCTCACATGCACTTAAAACCTTCCAAATAAAGGTACTTCTCTGTCTGTCTCCACTAATGTTGTTTTGAGCCTTTTCCCAGGAATTTTAGGCATCACTGTAATCCTGTCAAGTGGTTCAGTAACTGCACGTTTCAGAGCATGAGGTTTTCCCTCCCTTTGTTGCTTTCTTTTGGGGGCCACATTTTACTAATGCATGGATCCTGTCCACAATTAAAGCACTTCACATTATTTAGGTGTAATTTGGACAGTGCTGCAGCAAGGACAGAAGCTTTGTGTGCCTCAGTGCCTATTTCTTGGCAAGTTATTATAAACCCTCCAATGTCAGTAAATCTTTCACAGACAGGGGCTAAAGCAGCCTTACCATTAGCATTTTCACAAGCAAGCTGGAGGGTTGTCTGTTTATCTTTGAATGGCATTATCGAGTCTGTCAATAAAGGTAACTGTGCTGGCTTAAAGGTAAAGTGGCAGGAGGCATGAACCCAGCTCAAAAAGAGATCACAAGTCAGAGTTACAATTTAATAAGAGGATTACTCTTCACTTGTTAAGCTGGAATTCCATTTTTTCTTCCTTGCTTTTGGCTTTTCCACTCTCTCATCCCAGCAGGTGAGGGCTTTGCTGCCAGCTGGAGCCAACTTGCCTTTCAGGGCAATCCATCACTGACAGAGCGATGCTGCCTGTTTTCTGAGTGTCCCCATTTAGCAGGCAAATCTGGCTGCAGTGACCAGCTCCAGGGAAAAACATGCCCCAATCACTTCTCCTGATGTAGTGAGCATGAGAACAACCATCCTGGGAGCGTACACATGGGCAAAAGGCAATCATGTGGTGCTGGCAGGCAGCGCAGAGATAGCCATTAAGATGGATAAGCCAGCTCAGAGGATGACAGGAGTCGTGCTCCTGAAGCATTTTCTGCAGCATTAAGTACTCCCTGACTCAACAGACTGGTAGTGTTGAAGTTCCTCTGCCTCCCGAGGGTTCAGGGCCTGCATCAAAGCCATCAGTGACACCAGTGACTCTTGGCATTCAAGAATTTGTGCGTCAAACCGAGAAGGCTCAAGGACTGTAGAAAATTACAGAAGGGGGAAAGACTGTTGTCTTTGGATTTGTGGATTTTTATAGTTTAAGTTTATGCCTCACTGACAGCTCCAGCAAGGCAAGGACACTTGTGTGTTCAAATTGGCCAAATTTGTGGGATTCTGCTGCCGAGTGGGATTCAGCTACCAAGTATTCCCAGCCTAAGCCCACCATGTGTTTGCAGAGATGAATTTTCACAGTTCCCCCCGCAGTGTAAGCACTGGGACCCTCAGCACAAGACATGTACAAACCACTGCACAAACACCCCAAACACTCCACAGCTCCAGTTCTACACTGATATCAGTTACAAATCAAAAAACCACTTCTAATACCCAAATAAATATTGTCTGTTTGCTTGTTATTCTGAGAGCAGAACAGGAAGGAAAGATGAAGTTTGTGATTAAACTATTAATTACAAATTAACACTTGCTTTAGGCAACGTGGCAACCTCCAGCCCAAAACAGGACATACTGTAGAAACCCAAGAACATTCACCTCCAGCAGTTCTGCTGCAGTCAGTCCAGCCACAAGGTTACAGCCTCATCCTGCTGTTTTGCCCCTGCTGAATCCATCCTGAATTTATGAATCCAAGTTTTCACAGAAAGCAAGAAGAAAAAGGTTATTGCAATCAAGGTATAATTACAGCCCATTATTAATTTCCAGATTACAATAATCTCTTATCAAAATACCTGCATACAAGCTACCAGCCTAGGCAAGTAGAACATTTTCAGCCCTCCTTTACTCATATAACATTGCTTGAGATGATATTTTTAAGTGTATGAGACTTTAGCATCTGCCAGACCAAACCCACACTGCAGATAAAACAAAAATGCTTTCCAGCTATTCACCATGAAAAGCAAATCTACATATTTTAAGCAAAATAAATGCCTCTTAACAAAAAAAAAAAAAAAAAAAAAGGGGGGGGAGTG